>JAJJMA010110334.1:17142-41049 GCA_023529015.1 Papaver nudicaule | reverse complement strand
TTTATTATTCTCGCCTGATTGTGCTCTGTTTTCAAAAAGAGAGTACCCCTGTTTAGGGTTCATCAAAACAGAGCTTCTCTGTTTTTCATCAGCAGCAAAAATCTTCATATCCTTCGCGCCGCTGCATACAAATGAGTCACATACCACCCAGCTACATCTCATGCAGCTATCAGGATGATCGAAACCAGCATAAAAACAATCGAAACCCCATAGATTTTCATGGTTTTCATCATGATGAGAAAACCCTAAAAACTTGAAGTTGAATCTGTTGTTGTAGATGGTAAAAAAATGGAGAAGGGATAAAATCGTAAATCTCCTTATGTTATGCCTTTCCAAGAAGCGATTGCCTACTCAGGCAGATCTCTATAGCTCTACGAGTTCCCTCTTATAGCCTCCCGGGTGGAGAGAATGATATCGTAGTGCAATTGCCTATTCAGGCACATCTCTATAGCTCAGAATGCAACCCGTTCTATGAGATGAATAAACTCTCTATGAGTTCTCTCTTATAACTTCCGGTGGAGAGGATGATATCATAGTGCAGTACTGATAATCTCACCAGCAAGTTAAACCCATTAATCTGCTTCATGTCGACATCGCCTCGAATCCCTCGGCATCAGAACCAAGATCATCATATGGTACATGGTGAAGAGTTAACAGAGACGCATCCTCATGGATTTCCTCTTAAAGATACGACTCGACATCCGAGTCTTAATGAAAATCTCAGGAATATCGAAGCTCTAGGCATGTCCAGAGCTCTCTGAGAAGCATATAACAGCCTAAACAGGCTTAAACTGACCACACCCTAAGCTCAGGATGGTCTAATATACCATGGACAAGTGCGCCATGACTTCAAGCACACTGTAGCCCAAACGCATGCATAAGCCATAGCGCCAGTGCATGCATAGGCACGCATGCACCATAACACAAGTGCGCAAGTACGCCGCAATCAAGTTGGTCGTGGCTCCTCAGCCCATGGCGCCATAAAACCATGGCGCCACAACTTATGGCCTTGGCCAAAGGCCAAGGCCGTGGCTCCTCAGCCCATGGCGCCACAACTTCTGGCCTTGGCCAACGGCCAAGGTCGTGGCTCCTCAGCCCATGGCGCCATGAAACCATGGCGCCACTACTTCTGGCCTTGGCCAAAGGCCTAGGCCGTGGCCTCCTTAGCCCATGGCGCCACAACTTCTGGTCTTGGCCAACGCCCAAGGCCACTCCTACACACCTACTATGCGTGTCTCCAAAGGCGCCACACTCACGTTGGCCACAGAGTCATAGCCACACAAGCCTACTCAAGCTCAACACAACCATGCAACATTTGCATACCACTCGAGATATCAAAACATCACACGGGGGGATAACTTTAGGGGTATTGGTCTGGCGGTCTACGGCAGTTGAAAGAAACTGATAGAGATAGTGGACAGTTACGAGAAGATGGCGCGAGTGGACATGTTCTACACAACTCAGGCTGTTACGGAAACCAACCCATGTCCTCCATTCCTCCACTCTTCCACGACTTCCACCTTCTCTGTCGAGAGATCAGGGTGAGTTCAAAACTATAAATAGAGGCCTCCTCTATCTTCCAAGGCAAGAAGAAGATCATCCAGAAACAACCAGATATTCAGAACACATGAATAAACCAGAGCCTCAGAAGTAAACACATCTGAGCAACCAACACACTTCTAGCCTTGGAGATTTCCAGTCACCTTCACGATGGAAATCTTGATCTCTTACACCCAAAACACATCTTCAACCTGATCTCAAGTTTCTTCGTTGTTTCCCTCCCTAGATCAACCTCTATCCTCTCTGTGACCGAAGCAAGACGTGAACGGACATTGACTTGGTTTAGGCTCGTCTTGTTCGACTTTGATCTCGAACACTACGAAAGTACCCAGAGACGGTGCATTGTTTTTCAAGGTAAAAACAGTTGGCGACCACAGTGGGAGATCATTCTCTCGGTTCCACAAAATTTTCTCAAAGATGGTTGAACTTAGGTCGGGATCAGATACCAAAAACCCCAACTCTTCAACTGACGGTGCTGTAGCCTCTAATGCAGCACCTACCAACCCACCTGCATCCAGCAATACGCCCAATATACCTGTTACCCAAGAAAATCCCCCTTCAACACCTGTCATCTCGGCTATCCCCATCACTCCAGTGACTTCTAATGCTCCAACCCACACCTCTGGAAAGAACCCTTCCTCCACAGCTAAGACCAACGCTACCGCCGAGAAAGGAAAAGGAGTATCTGGAGCGTTAACCATGGAGGAGTTAGCCAGACGACAAGATGTCCTCGAAGAAAGTCAAGACAAGATGTTCGACACTCAGCTAGGAATCCTGGATTGTCTCAAAACTCTAACCTCGAAGCTGTCAAGTTCATCAGTCAAGGAGACCCCTGACGCTGCTACTACAGGTGCCCGCTCGACCGTTATCCACATTCGAGATGACGAAGCGCCTTCTCTCCCCGAAGAATCTCGCCAAAAAGAAGGAAAACCATCCCGCTACGTCACGGCAGACGACTTGGAAAAGCTACTACATCGAGAACGAAAGGTGGCGCTACCTATCCACCAACACCAACCACCGTACCCGCACGAAGTACAGGGGAAAGGCCCTGCCACGGAAGTGACGCATCCAAAACGCACTAATTCAGCTCCGGGGACCCGAAAAAGAACGTGAACCAAGGAGGGCCGCAGCAACCGGAGATGCGGAGGCAAAAAGCCAGATCAGAGATACCAGACTACCCGTTTCCCATAGAGGAGATACTAGAGTTGCTAGACACTTGGATCCAGGACGGGGCAATCGAACTCCCTCCGGTACGACAGCTTCCTACAGTCGAAGAGGTAGCAAGCCCAGCCAAGGTGGAGTCCGGGGGATTACACCTAGGAAACGAAGGAGTATATCAAGATCCTCTACCCATTCGAGCATTCACCTTCCCTGAGGAGCCGGTGAACAAGAGACTGGAGGAGATAATGTACCAACTATGCGAGACTCTCTGTCTCTCGAAACCACAGCGGAAAGACATGTTCACAGCACTCAACATGGTAGTATCGGGAAAACGCCTACCCTTCAAGGAAGTCAATGAGCAAACAATGTCCAAACAAGGGCAGCCAACAGAAGGACAGGGCTAGGGACTTCTCACAACCGCCCGCCTGTCTCATGCTGAATTGTCGAAGACACTCATCGACCCGGGATCCCCACTGAACATCATCTCAACCAAGTCTCTCAGGGACGCTAGTGTCCCTCGCAGCAGAGCCATCCATGCCCCTGCTATCATCAAAGGTCCTGACGGGGTCGAAGTACGCACTTAAGGGTGGATCGACCTTCCCGTCGAAATCGCCACGATCCCAACCATAGCGGAGTTTCACATTGTTAAAGAAGTTGTCGAGAGCGACATGGTGCTGGGACGCCCGTGGACCTACAACAACCAGGAGACACTTCCTCTGGAGTTCATGGAGCAGTTTGTACAAAAGAGCAGCATCGCGAAGGCAGTAGTCACGCCTGCAGAACCCAAGGGAGTCAATAAAGACCCCCTCAACCAAGAAGGTACTTCGTCCACCCCTCTTTTATATGATAGCCCACATTCACCGAGTCACTGGGGACTCACCACGAGGAGAGTCACTCGAGAGGAAAACCCTGAAAAACCCGCAGTAGACATCGGCACAGCTATAAGAATCTTCATCAAAGCCCTTCAGGAATCTGGAATTGTACGTGACAAGCCGTGCAATGTTAAGATCCGAGGAGAAGGCGAACTCATCCCCTACGACATACCGCCTGAAGTCTTAGAGACCATCCCAGACTTCAAAGAATATGTAGAACTGTTCAACCTCGAACAAAAGGCGGGGAGAACGCAGTTGCATATGCTACCACCCTAAAGGAAGAAGAAGTGCCAAGGACGCCAACCTTGGAGGAACTAGCCAAGTGTCGAGACGATCTTCCGGAAAGACGACTCAAGACCCAAGTTGAAGTCTCGGCTCATCTCGAAATTCTAACCGCAAAACCATCAACAAGTTCACAAGCCAAAGGAACTCCCAGATCTGCTACTAGTACGAACACCGCGGCGATCCACGTCCAGGATGACGAGATGATCTCTACTCAAGCAGAACCTCAACATGAAGAGAGCCACAACTCGGATATACTGCAAAAGACGATTTGAATAGACCACTCCAGAACCCAGAGGAGGAGACGACGCCAGTTCACCAGCACCGACAAACGTGCCCACACAGGGTATAGAGGGCCTCTTTCTCCAAAAGGGGAGCGTCGACACCACCGAGTACCGAGACTCAGAAAATTCCCGTAGCCCCCACCGGCAGAGCCTGCACTTAGTATGACAACCTTGCCCGGCATTGGAGCTCTGCGAAATGATCCTTGTCTACTGAGCCCTCCGTGAAACTGCAAAAGACTTGCCTCGCCTGCACCAGCGTCACCGGAGAGGGCCGAACCCCTAAGAAGCAAAGAGGCTTATAATACCAACGAGCAGTACAATAACAACTTACCTTCCGCGAGTACACTCCACCAAATACTGATAGCAATACCGGCTGCCACGACCCAACAAGGTACAACAGATAGGCCCCCGTCTCTACCAAAGCGCTTCACCATCACGGAAGCAGAGACGTCCATGCAGCGGGGGACTATCCGCTACAGATCCTACGAAGGGAGGAATATCTAAGAACTCCAATCAACACCGACACCATTACCGACGCATCTGCAAAAACCTGAAAGCCACCAGAAACCTTGGAGGGACCTCCATACGCCAGGATTTGTATATTTGTAGAATCCCCCTAGTAGCAACACCACCAAGTCATCTTTCGAACAAGCTAGCAGTATCATGGTGGTGACACTCCTCTCAGCTATCACTAGCAACGAGTCTCCGACATCCTTCGGTGGCAACCCAGATCCAAAAGATGAAAGAGTGGAGTACTCCAAGCGCAAAGACTTTAAAAGATGTGCCAATGGATGGAGAATGGGAAAGGCTTCCTACGTGTTCACTTAAAGATTCTACCACAACATGCTAGAAGGAGCAATCATCACTACGAAATCAGAGTTAAAGCTTCTGGAGCAAGCGGTGTGTGAGCAAGAATCTTGATACGGGGACTAAAGGTATTCGTCTCACTAGACCTTCACAAGTTTCAAATTCTAGAAATACCTTCTACCACGAAATATTCCCGTAATCTCACACCTTCCACCAAGACTACCCTCGTGACTCCGCATGAGCACGGAGCCATGAAACACCTTTACAATAAAATCCCACACCGTTACAAAATAGAAAACTACATTCCCCAAAAGATATCTCTTACAACAAGAAGTTCACCTAACCTTAGCCCCACAAGATGTTTTCACCACCACATACCTCTGTGACTCCACAGAATGCTCTCCCAGCCTTCATTAACCCTCTGGATCAACGTCATTACCTACAACCTTAAAGCTAGTTACTAATCAAAGACTATAAACCATCTTGTGGAGAACTTATTTTATTTTGAGTCTCCATGGAGCAAACCTATCCTGGAGACAAACAAAGGCGTGCTCACGACTATATACCAAGTTCGATCTACGATGGCCTTCACGAAAACGAGCAACGCGGAAGATCGGTAAAAGATCTGAAGGTGAATTTTATACAACATCTTCCTACAGGCGTGTACTGTTATGTGTAAAAATTTGGTGTCAATCCAATCCGTGGATGGAAAGATATGGCGCAAACATTACAGTACACCGAAATGTACATACGAAGCCAATACAGTTGCTGCGGAAAGCCCGTGAGGAATTCTTGGGTAAAATTTATACACAAACTCCCTTTCAATTCCCAAAACTATGTGGTAAAATTTCATACAATAACTCCATGTGGTTTGAGAAATATGGCGTGAACATTGAGGAGAAGAAAAGCTGCCAGAATTTCCTGCGCCAGCAACTTTTGTTGCGAAGGAACAGCCGGTGTGAGAAATCCACAAGGGATTTTTGAAAGATTTTTGGACACAATCTTTCTCTGTATGTCCCACAGAACATACTAAAATTTCATACCAATCAAGCAAGGGGATTGGGAGATACGACACGAACACTACAGCACACGCGAGACGCGCAGTCAGGAATCATGTACAAGACCACGTCGAGTACTGCGGAAAATCTACGTCGAGCCTCGAAGAGATTTTTGGACACAATACTCCCCTGGATGTCTACTACCTTTTTTCAAAATTTCGTGATGATACAACAAGGGAGTTAGGAGATATGACGCAAATACCAGGAAACACGCAAGACGCGAACTGTCGAAGTTTACAACGAATAGACTATGGTGCAAAGCTCATAGCGCCAGCATCCACGGCGCTACCAAGACCATGGCGCCACAACTCATGGCGCCACATATCATGGAGCAACACCTCGTAGCACCAACATCCTCCTAGAACTTCACTACTCAGTAGAGACGGCGAGGTAAACATCTTCATCAAGTAGTTCGCCTATGACTCCAACACCCTCCTCAACGACTGGGGACTTGGCGCAATCGTCGTGATTTGGGGGGAAGTCTCTGTAAAGGGGATACCGAGACGGGACGACACATGCTCTACCCCAAAACAGAAGACGTTCAGATCCACACCAAGAAAAAAGAATACGATCGACTCCCCTGGTATCTCTCTACCAACTGCTGCTGCCGGTTACCACTGGATTGGTCATTGTCTCGTAAAGCATCGGTGCTCCACCTCACTCTACACTGCGGATTCAATTCTGAACACCAATGGACGCGTCTTGCTGGAAAGTACACCACCCAAGCTTGCACCAAAGGCGCTGCTCAAGAAATTAGCTAATTGCATAACCATTCTCCAGGTGGAGATGATCAAGGAGAAACAAAGACTTGATCACGACAAGAAGGAGGAAAAGTTCTCTGCTAAAACTGGTAAAACCTCTCCCTTCTTTTTATTTTCTTGGCTAAGACCTAGCCTATGTATGTATTCACATACATGACACTGGGGACCACACTAAGCATAGTGTCCCCTTCTCTAGAAAAGTGCGTCGCAAGAGCTTGTGGCGCCTCAAAGGTCGTGGCCCATGAAACCTATGGCGCCACGAATAACTTGAAAAAAAAAAAAAAACGAATTTAGGGTTTCGCGCCCTGGCCACGCTCACTTAGCTTTCATAGCGTCATGGCCATGATGCTGTGACCATGGCCCCTTGCTTGTCTCGGCCATCGTGATGCCAACTACGGCACCACCCATCTCGTCCCCCTAACACCTAAAAAATAAAGAGAGAGAGAGAGGCTTCATCCAACCACACTTGCATGTTCTCACACGCATGGTCTCATTCTCAGCTTTACATCATGGCTATAGTTCACATTAGAATATTAGCTCGATATAATCTCTACTAGCATTGAATAGAAAGCCTTGAGAAAATTGAGGTTGCCATCACCATCCGAGTGCTTAGTATGAAACATTATTGTTCCACACTAACCAGGGGACTTTCTGTAGATGGTAAAAAAATGGAGAAGGGATAAAATCGTAAATCTCCTTATGTTATGCCTTTCCAAGAAGCGATTGCCTACTCAGGCAGATCTCTATAGCTCTACGAGTTCCCTCTTATAGCCTCCCGGGTAGAGAGAATGATATCGTAGTGCAATTGCCTATTCAGGCACATCTCTATAGCTCAGAATGCAGCCCGTTCTATGAGCTGAATAAACTCTCTATGAGTTCTCTCTTATAACTCCCGGTGGAGAGGATGATATCATAGTGCAGTACTGATAATCTCACCAGCACGTTAAACCCATTAATCTGCTTCATGTCGACATCGCCTCGAATTCCTTGGCATCAGAACCAAGATCATTATATGGTACATGGTGAAGAGTTAACAGAGACGCATCCTCATGGATTTCCTCTTAAAGATGCGACTCGACATCCGAGTCTTAATGAAAATCTCAGGAATATCGAAGCTCTAGGCCTGTCCAGAGCTCTCTGAGAAGCATACAACAGCCTAAACAGGCTTAAACAGACCACACCCTAAGCTCAGGATGGTCTAATATACCATGGACAAGCGCGCCATGACTTCAAGCACACTGTAGCCCAAACGCATGTATAAGCCATAGCGCCAGTGCATGCATAGGCACGCATGCACCATAACACAAGTGCGCAAGTACGCCGCAATCAAGTTGGTCGTGGCTCCTCAGCCCATGGCGCCATGAAACCATGGCGCCACAACTTCTGTCCTTGGCCAAAGGCCAAGGCCGTGGCCTCCTTAGCCCATGGCGTCATGAAACCATGGCGCCACAACTTTTGGCCTTGGACAACGCCCAAGGCTACTTCTACACACCCACTATGCGTGTCTCTAAAGGCGCCACACTCACGTTGGCCACAGAGTCATAGCCACACAAGCCTACTCAAGCTCAACACAACCATGCAACATCTGCATACCACTCGAGATATCAAAGCATCACACGGTGGGATAACTTTAGGGGTATTAGTCTAGCGGTCTACGACAGTTGAAAGAAACTGATAGAGATAGTGGACAGTTACGAAAAGATGGCGCGAGTGGACATGTTCTACACAACTCAGGCAGTTACGGAAACCAACCCATGTCCTCCACTCCTCCACTCTTCCACGACTTCCACCTTCTCTGTCGAGAGATCAGGGTGAGTTCAAAACTATAAATAGAGGCCTCCTCTATCTTCCAAGGCAAGAAGAAGATCATCCAGAAACAACCAGATATTCAGAACACCTGAATAAACCAGAGCCTCAGAAGTAAACACATCTGAGCAACCAACACACTTCTAGCCTTGGAGATTTCCAGTCACCTTCACGACGGAAATCTTGAACTCTTACACCCAAAACACATCCTCAACCTGATCTCAAGTTTCTTCGCTGTTTCCCTCCCTAGATCAACCTATATCCTCTCTGTGATCGAAGCAAGACGTGAACGACCATTGACTTGGTTTAGGCTCGTCTTGTTCGACTTTGATCTCGAACACTACGAAAGTACCCAGAGACGGTGCATTGTTTTTCTAGGTAAAAACAGTTGTTGATGAAGACAAGCTTCCAATCCCTCCCAGCAGCATCATAGCCTGATAACTCTTGGTACTCGACCCCTGAGAAATCAGAATCTGCTGTAGATGAGTTTTCGGCAAGATTCATCGGAAGTGGTGATATCTTGATCACGGCCACCTCTAACCTGTTTTTCTGTGAATCACTAACATCCACAACATCATCAAAGGTAACATAACGTATCCTATGTTGAGCTGCTGATGTATGCGTGAGATTGTATCTTGAAGGTGTGATTTTTCTTTCGGTCACCTCAACCATCGTTGTTTTGATTTTAATGAATCACCACGACCATGAATAGGTTTAGGTGATGTAGATAGGTCTTTCCCTGCCATCCTAGATCATCAGTGATGATCAGGAGGCAAGGAAAAACGAGAATAATCGTTTGTTTGCGCAAACCCTAGACAAAAACCTAAAAGAAACGCTCCGGTTTTTCCCCCTAGACTTCGGACTAGCTGGTGCAGACAATATGACCCTAATACGACTATCAGTCACAAAGTTTTCCCCTCAGTATTCCTACGCCTCCAACCACAACAAGGTGGTCACGCACATGTACTCCCTTATGCAAACAGACGTCCTTTACTATCTTACGAAAGAGTTGCCTCACAGCCCGTCGCAAGGACTATCGCTACCCGACCTCCAATCGTACGATTACAACCTTATGGACAATAACCAAATAGCGGCAGGTCAAATCGCTAGATGATATCCTTGGTAACTAACAGATATTTCACCGAAGTCGTTTTACACCAAGAGCGGGGATATTTAAGTTTACTTGGTAATTAACCCCTCGAGATATCGATCAAGGTTTCAAAACCAAAACTCTCGAAAGAGCAACCTTGTCGTCCCAGTTGGAATCAAGCAATCAGTTGGAGCAAGTACAATATGATACGACCGTGAAGAACAGTGTACCTGCAAGAAATAAATCCAATAACAACAATCTTGATTCCACTCAATATCTATAGTTTAGGCATACAACCGAAAGCGTCTTGCTGACAAATCCAGGTTAATAGATAAAGAGTATGTTCTAATCACTACGATCTTAAGTGGCCTTATTGCAGAAGAGAAGGACCATAGAATAAACAAGATCGCAAGGTTTGATAGACGTGATAGAACATAACACAAGTACAATACAAAGAAGACTAGTAAACATAAACTACTTTCCCGTAAGAGGTACTTCTAGGCTTGTCGATCCCTGGAGAAGACTTTCACGTAATTCTAGACCGAGAGCAAAGAAAAACGGTACTCACAAGCTTATAGTTCCGAAGAAAAGCTTGGTAGAGGGACAAAGCTTTCAGGAGAGATACCACTCCTATTTATATTGAATAAGGCTTGGCTTTGAAATGAGGCTAACTTAATTTCGGAAATTCATTAAAGCACATTTCCATGTATGTTCTGAAATACTTCACTTAGACTCATGGCATTTAATGAAATCTAATACTCTAGCATTTTACATTAAAGAAAAATACATTTCATAAATGAAAAATACTCCCTCCGTTCCAGTTTAGATGCCATATTAGGGTTTTGATATAGTCGCCTTATACTTGCTAGAATTGATGTTTTTCTACCAATTTTTTGACAAAATCTTTGCATTTTAGTTTGGAAACGTAACATAGAAGATAAAATGCTAGGGTGTTGTTGAAAATTTTGTGGAAAAACATCAAATTTAGCGAGTTTATGGCGACTATATCAAAACCCAATTATGGCATCTAAACTGGAACGGAGGTAGTATATTTCAATAAATGTTTGGCCAAGAACAATCAAAGCAAAAAATACTCATAAGGTATATTTGGATATTTCATTTAATTCGAAATATGGTGCTTACCAAATATGCTCTCTGGGAAAGAGCTCAAATCGAAAACGTGTCCTTTTGTTTCGAAAATATCCTTAAGGTATTATTACTTCCAAATGTCGTCATCAGCTTTGATAATGTCGACATCACTTCCTAGGCTTTGTTGTATGGGCCAGAACGATCCTAGGTGGAAGTAGGATCTGGTCCAACTTGGCTCAACGTTCCGCATAAACGTATCATGGCAAACGAGGACAAGCCTTGTGTGTTAAGCTTAAGTGAATACGTAGGTTCAATGGACATTCCGAATCACACAAAAAGATATACCAATAAAGTACGGTGCATGATTCAACGAGTAATAGCAAAATGTTGAATCTCCTGAATTCTCGATTCAAATATAAATGATCACGTTAATGATATCCAAGAATCAAATCAAAACATCAAATGATAAATCAAATGAATATTTGATCAAGTAGTATATCCATACGAAGATCTAATCACGTACAATATTGATCAGAAATCATGTGTCTACTAACTAGAGCGACGAACCATATTTCTAACTATGACTCAAACCAACTTAGTTGTACATTGAAGATAAATGAATTCAAACTGAGAAATCAAACTCATTAATTCGTTGAAGCACAAATCAAAATGGTAGAGTTTGAACTTCGAAAATACGTATTCTGAGATAACCATTTTTAGGTTTCGAAATGTACATATTGTTTGGCAGAAACCAAATTAAGGTTTCGGATCCTAAAGTTCATATATGACCAGAACCGAATTAAGGTTCCCAAATCAAGTTTCCACATAGCGAAACAAAGTTAGGTTTCGAACTTTAGATTTTGTTTTAAAAAAACCTTGGTTAAGGTTTTGAAACAAGAAACACATATTAGTCTCGTCACAAACGTTTGGTGTCGAACTTGAGAGTCCATGTGTTCAAGAGACGTCTCAGCATCACACCTTTTTGTCCTTGATGCACAGCAAGGAAGTCAGAATCGTACGATTCACGACTCGGCTCCTACGATTCAAGCCGCCAAAACAATAAAACGAAACGAATCTTACTAGTGAATCGTTCCAGCATATGAATCGGGATTTTTTTTCACTGAATCGTTGATTCAGCACGAGTCGCAGATTCGCGATTCTTTTTTTCTTTCTTTTTACTACATTTTTAATAACGAAAAAAAACAGAAAACCTTATCTATCGAAAAACAAAGAAATCAGAAAACTTAAATCTGATTTCCTTGCTCCTTCTCTTTCTCGCCTCTCCCGACATGAAAACCTTACCCACCATGACCCATCCTTAGTTTAGCCGCCTCCCTCACATACTCAATCATTCTTTGCAATAAGATAATCCTCAAACAAGGTGAATCCTCAAACAAGGTGATACTGCTGGAGTTGGTGGTGGTTCTAGTGGAGATTGCGGGAATCTATTGTATTAAAGAAATCAATCTTTTGAATCAGGTAAGTTAGTTTAATTGATTACTGATTTCAATGATTTCAATTGATTCAAAACTTCAATTGAATCTTTTTTGTTTAATCGATTACTGATTTCAATGATTTTTTTTAGGGTTCTTATTCAATGTCTACTAAGAAGAAAAAACAGTCAAAGATTTCATTTGGGGGTGCAGACAAAGCACAGGAATTAAAGGATCCTACTTGGGGACACTGTGTGAAGAAAGAACCTGGTAATAGACTCATTTTGATATGTTCTTATTGTGATAAGACATATCATGGAGGTGTTTTTAGGATGAAACATCACCTTGCACAAACAAGGAAGATTGCTGCCTGTACACAGGTTCCTGAAGAAGTGTAGACTTTCTTTGTTGATTATATTACAAAATTTGAAAACAATAAGGAGAAAATGGCAGATGCAGTTGATGTTGATGATGGAGTTGGTTAGGTAATAGTATAACTGATAAGAAGGCTAATACTTTGAATGCCTACTACAAGAAACCAGACAGAGAAGTTACTTGTATGGCCATTTGTGATTTTTTGTATGCGAATGCAATTCCATTCCATGTAGTAACGACAATGTATTTCAAGAGAATGTGCAAGTCAATTGGAGACTTTGGGAAAGGGCTGAAGCCTCCTTCGGTGCATGAGGCGAGGGTAACATTCTTGAAAAAGAAAGTGGAATATGTGCGAGGTACATTGGAAGAATTCAAGGTAGAGTGGAAAGTCACTGGTTGTACTCTCATGTCGGATGGATGGACCGAAAAGAAAGGAAGGTCTATTACAAACTTTTTGGTGAACAGTCCTAGTGGCACGGTGTTTCTGAAATCGATCGACACTTCCGACATACAACATAATGCGGATAATCTATTTGCGTTGCTAGATTGTGTAGTCGAAGAAGCTTGGAGAGGAGAATGTTGTGCAAGTTGTTACTGATGGTGCATTAGCTCTTGTCAAAGCCGGTGAATTGTTGATGAAGAAGGGGAAACAACTATATTGGTCTCCTTGTGCAGCACATTGCATCAATCTCATGCTTGAAGACATTGGAGCTATGGCTATGCACCTTAATGTGGTTGAGAAGGCAAGGTCTGTGTCAGTTTATATATATAAGCGAGTTTGGGTGTTAGAGTTGATGAGAAAGCACACTGGTGACAGAGATCTTTGTAGGGCAGGGGCTACACGATTTGATACAAACTATCTGAACTTGAAAAGCTTTCATGTTCTTAAAGCCGAGCTAAGAAGGATGTTTACTTCAGAGGATTGGACAACAAGCAGTTACGCCAAGGAACAACTTGGAGCAAAGGTTCAAGCGATCATTTTGGGCGATGAAAACTTCAGGCCATGGATTATTAGTTGCTTGAAAGGTGTTATTCCAATAGTAAAAGTGTTGACACTTGTTGATGGTGATGACAAGCCGGCAATGGGATACATTTACAAAGCTATAAACAACGCTAAAGAACAAATTCAATCCAATTTCAAGTATGTGAAAAGCCGGTATGAAGAATACTTGGATATTATTGATAAAAGGTGGAACACACAACTTCATGGTCAACTCCACGCCGCTGGATACTATCTTAATCCTAGGTAAAGTATTAAGACTGTTGTTCTCATGGTTCTCATTACTTCTGCATTCTTATTGTTCAACCTAATCTACCTAATAATTGTTCAACCTAATCTCTTCTTATACAGATATCAATACTCTCCAGATTTTGATTGCAATTTTGATATAAAAATGGATTGTTTGATGCTATTAAAAGAATGTGCCCATCACGAGATGATACGATAAAGATTGACAGAGAGCTAGACTTGTTTACTAGTTCTGGGGGAATGTTTGGTCATGAAATGGCCAAAGATACTAGAAACAGAAAACACCCTGGTAAGTTTCTTGTATTTAATGTTTACTTTGGTTGGGTGTCTTTTTTACATTGGTTGAGAGTCTTGTCCATGTGTTATTATGCCATTCATTCCCTCTGTTTTGCATACAATGAGTGGGTCTGGAACTCTGGATTGTTTCAATATCAGTTGCTTAAGCTTACACCTGCACTTGTCTATCTGCGGAGAATAAAATGATTGGCTTTGTGAATTTCAGTGTATGTATTCAAACATGGAAATATGTGTGGAGTAGTTTTATCGTATCATACAGTAGAATTAATGAAAGAGGTTTCAACATCATCTTCTGTCATGTGTGACAAGTAGCAACTCTTTCCTTCTGTTTGTTTATTTCAGAAGCGAATAGAACTGATGAATCAAAAAATATACACATTGTTTGGTATTTGTTTGCTTGTCTACTGATGTGACTTGTGCCATCCAGATGTTGGTTTTATTAAGTTATTGGTGCTTCGACGTTTCATATTTGTTTGTGTTCGACATCGAGTCTTTGAAATGAACCACAAATTTACCATCTTTATATATTATGCCTCACTGTCAATATCAGTTTGATATTTGGATTTATATACTCTTGTCTCACTCTCTTGTTTTATTTATTCAAAGCTTTATGGTGGAAGTCATATGGAGATTCGGCTCCCCACCTACAAAGAGTTGATGTTCGCATTCTAAGTTCCACATGTAGTGCTACGGGATGCGAAAGAAACTGGAGTATATTTTAGCAAGTACATACAAAGAGAAGAAATCGTTTGTCGCAACAAAGGATGAATGCACTTGTTTATGTAAAGTACAATCTTCAGCCAGCGGAAAGGTTGACAAAAAGAAAAGCGGAAGGAGACTCTTATGATCCAATTTTTGTCTGATTTGGAGTCCGATGATGAGTGGATCGCTGAGCCTGAGAATGAGGATTCTGTTTCACAGAGGGATCCAACATGGATGGATGTCCATGAATGTTTTCAACTTACCGAAGCACAAGCACTTAAAAAGAAGAGAAAAAGAGGTATGTGGATGATTTTCTTCGTAGTTTGTACCATTTTCTTAAAGTCTGCCATGTTTTGTCTGAACTGTTTTTGTTTATTTTGTTTTAGGACCAAGAAATCTTAGTACCATGAAGCTTGCACAAGGTAAAAGGGACATTAATAGGCAGAAAGAAACAAGGCTTGTGGAAGAACATGAAACAGATGAAGTTGAAGAAGCGGATGAAGTAGAAGTAGTTGAACCATATGAGGATCAAATACAAGCCGAAAGTGAGAACGAGTGGCTTGTAAATGGTTATGATTTGGGAGATCAGTGATGGACTGCAAGAACATATACATTTTGGGGGTTATTTTACTCAAGGACATATACTTTTGTGGGTAGTTAACGGCATATAAGTAGTTATCGGCGTATATATTTTGGTTTAAGCTTCATTTTGTGTTCAATATACTTTTTGGGGAAATTTTGTACATTTGAACTTTGGGGAAATTCTGGTTTACTTTTTGGGGATATTTTGTTTATCTGAACTTTGGAACACATACTTTTTGGGGATGCTTAACATAGGAAGCACACTTTTGGGATGGTTAGACAATATTGTATAATGAAAACATGGATTGTAATCTTTGATATTTCACCCACTGACTAATGAAGCTTATAGTTTTTTGAATTTTTTTTATTTTACACTCTTATATGTGTGATATAAATACCTACCTTGTTTAACACCTTAACAACCTAGGGTTGTACTGGTCACTCAGTACCTACGATCGAGTTTATCCGGAATCGTGAATCTACGATTCACGCTTCAGCACCCGATTCGATTCATGAAAAATGAAAAACGATTCACTCCGCGATTCACGCTTTGACAACCTTGATGCACATGTTATATTTCCTGGTTCATATAAACCTTTAGGAAACCCCAGGGTCGTTTCGACCTTTTTGAACTCACATGGTCAAGACGCATTGGTCTCGATTCTCAAGTCACTGTTAGCCAGCAAACATCGTTTCGAACTTATGTTCTCTCATTGGTCACATCTTAAGTTTTAGACCGAATAAATCATGGATGCGAAAACCAGGTTATGGTTTCGAAATCAAAGTTTAGTTTTACCAAAACCTACATTGAGGTTTCGAACTCTGAAAATCCATAAGATGAGATAATCAAGAATATGGTTTCGAAATCTAAAAGTATGATATGGCGTACAAGATGTTCATATATCAAGAATCAAATAAATGATTCAGAACTTCAGTAATCAGAGCCAAACCATGACGTAGTATTCGAACTCAGAACAACAGTATATCAAGTCTACACAACATAAGTATGAGTCACGATCTCTCTTACATTTAGCTCATACAAGTACGTGTTAATCAATCCGACGGAGTCAGACTAGGTAAGTAGAGACACAATACTCTGATGGATTAAATCTCGTAATATCACCGAGACAACATCACAACTGATATGACCAACTTCAAGGTTTTAGGAAAAACATTATATTACTTAGAGACGGAGAAGAAAAGAAATCTCTAAGCAATATGGAACGTCATAACTTCAACAACAATATCGCAAGCGATAAAGCGGAGTTATATCTTAAGACACACTGATCACAAGTGATCAAGTCATAACATAAAGCTTCATCAATGAGTTGTGTTTTATTCTTTTGTAGCACAAGTGTAAAAGATAATGGAATCGCGTTATTAGATTCACTAACCTCTTGAATGATGAAGCCAAATGTCTACGTTTGATCTCCAGTCTTCTTCAACTCTTCAAATAATGATTCTAAATCCTACCAAAATCTTCCACAACCTAAAGCTAACTCAGTGATGACCTTACCTAATGTGTGTTGTTTAGCAGCGGAATTTTGATCACTAAAGTTGACAACTAAGCTTGACATACCAACACTTAGTGAGGTTGACCGAGCCATACTCTAACAATCTCCCCCTTTGTCAATTTTAGTGACAAAAACTCTTTACATAGATGAACGAGAAATTGAAAACCTAAGTTCTACGCTTCGAGTTCTTCTACTTAGCTTGACAACACACCAATATTACCTGCAAAATATGTCAGTCTGCAAATAAGATATGTACTATTGAAAAATCAAATGATAACCAATACACTTACTCCCCCTGAATGTAAGTTCGGATGTCTATCAAGTCCGAGGTATTGTTATCAACTGCCACACAACGCGAAAGTCTACAGTGCTAGTAACCATTAGTAACATCTAGTGTTACTCCCCCTTAGTTAATGCTTTCATTCATTTTTCAATATACGTGCAGGCATTTTTTTTCCCCATATGACACTGCTTACTGTCAAAGATCAAGCACTGAACGAGTCAAGCTATCAACATTTCTCCCCCTTTTTGTCAAAAAGAATTGACAAATGGTCTCGAAAATATCTGGGTTCGAGATAAATGATCAAGTTCCGAGAAACTCGATTCAATATATAAGAACAATTGCATTCATAAGGGTCAGCATTTTGACAAGTTACACAAAATATATATATAAGAATCAGCACAAGAAACCTATCAAGAAATATAAAAGATATAAGCAGATATAAGTTATATTCCCTGTATTTTCCACAACCACGCTCCCCTAAAGATATTTTTCTATTAAGCGCAAGTTCACAAAAGAACTCTCCCCCGTCGGTTGTCATTCCCTCGAACATGAGAACAACGGCAATAGTCTTTTCCAGAGAAAGACTGAGATTTGGTTTTGGGTTTTCGAACACGTCCGTAGTCTAATTAGATTATACCAAAACCAACGATTTATGCGTATATAATTCCAGTCATAAGACATCAAGGGATCCAATAGTATTGTGACTAGCATAAAATCGGTCTCCTCCTTACATAGTTATTTTTATACCTGCGTACAAAGTCATTAGTACAAACATAACAGCCACAAACATAAGGAGGCCGAGATATCAAGATATTTAAATAACAATTATATAGATCAGCTCCTTAGGAGATAAATGTAAAATCTTGATAACCTGCAACAAGTATTCGTTAATAGATTAGAAATACTATATCAAAATGTAACATTCAAAACTCACGTGAATATTTAGGTTTTTCGATTTTCTACTTTTTATATTTTCAAGTAAATATTGATTCAAAACTCACGTAGATTTTTTTTTTTAATTTTCGAAATACTGAATTGAAACCACACGCATATTTCTGTAGTTTTCGATCTTCAATATTACAAAAAGTACAAAAATATCAAACAAATAAAATACTAATAATTTTATTTCATAATAGTTTCGAATAACATGAGTAAAAGAAAATCTCTAAGATATTTATTCTACTATGAACGAAGTTATGTTTTTCTTAAGGACCTTTTTAAACAACTCCATAAGGATTTCAAAGTCATCACATGCTTTGTTCAGTTGATCCCTCAATCATTTTTGTTCACAAGCATTTGCAAAAGCTTGCTCCTTGAGATTTGCAAAGTGAGTAATAAGATCTAGAACTTGACCAATAGGAACTTCATCTCCATCATCATCATCACACTCCCAGTTGTCAGAAATCTGACGAACTTCATCACTCAAGATTTCTTGAGGAGAGACAAAAGTGACTTGATCTTCAATCTCATTCACATTATCAACATCAACGCAAGGGAACTCCGGATCTTCAGCAATTTTCTCCATATTTGAAACACTAGAAGGAAGTTTCGAACTAGTTTTTTTGTTGTTGGGGAGAAAACAATGTGATTTCGAAACCGGCATACTCATGAGTATAAATAGAGATTGAATACTATGAGTTTCCGAAAATAAGCCTTCCTTCCTTAAAAATTTTATTTCCAAAACTAGCTTGAACGGAAACAAAGAAATCCATAGTTGTCAAGCATAGTTTGATTCATAGAATCAATTTTGGTAATAAATGTTCGATTATGAATAAATAAGGAAGTGATTTATAGTTTCGAAACTTAGATTTCCTTAAGGAGTTATTAAAAAAAATACTCATTAGAATATTTATGTACACATATATATATATATATATATATATTTACTTATTTTAAACAAGTGCACTTTATTATTGATTTCGAAACATAAATGCACTTATTGAGTTCGAACATTATTTTTAGTTTTTATGTGAAAACTCCTGTTTAATTTTTGAGGAATTTTCTGATTTTTCAGAGTGCAGTGTAGTACCTTTTTCTGATGAAGGAATTTGTTTCTTTGCTCCAGTATTTCTTTTATGATGGGCTCTTTTCCTGCTTTTCTCAGTCTTCTCAGCTTTTATGTCACCCATCTGATTATGTGGGAATGTGATCTAGAAAACTCAAGTTTGTAGTGAATACAACAAGTACAGGTGTGACCTGTAGAGTTTGTAGAACACATTCCAATATTCTGAGGGACATACTGAGGTTGCATAACATCTGGCCATTCAAAAGATCTAGGAAATACATTACTCCTTAAATTATGAAGATCAGCTTTTAGATCTCTCAACTCATTGTTTAACTGAGTTGGAATAATTTTCTTGTTTTTCCTGAATCCTTTTTGAAACCTTCTGAGAAGTCTTTCCTTTGTCTGAAGTAATATCAGTTTTGCTCTTGTGTTTCTTGTTATTAACCTTTGCTAGGATTTTCACCAGTTGGCAATATTTCAGCACTTGGTACATTAGATTCTTCCTTAAGAATACAGAATTTTGTACTCATAATCCATATAAAATCCTTGGCACAGGTTACATCAAGATGTTGTTTGTATAAGATCTTGTCAAACAATTCCTTAATATACAAGTCACAACACGAGCAGTTTGATCAGATACACGAGATGCATTGATTAGGGACTGCAAATGACTGATATTGTCAGAAATTTTCAGAGTTTTTGTGGATTCTTTTAGAGATTCATTTTCCTTGTTCAGTTCTTCAATAAGTTGATCTTTTACTCTAATGCTTCCTTTAGATGTGCCAACTCAAATCTTAACCGCTTGTTTTCTGAGTTGATCATATTTAAAGGTTTTAAAAGTCTAGCCAATTCAAAATCAACTTCACTTTCAGCATCAGAGTCAGATATGTCAGATCCGTAGTAGGAGTTATCACCAAGAGTAATAACATGACCATGATTAGGTGACATACTAGAATATTCTTGTGAAGAAGTGGTTGGAACTAGTGCAGATCCAGAACAGGGATTAACAATATTTTGTGTCGGGTTGACATGGTCAGGAAGAGACCTCATAGTTCTTCTTATAGGTTGGATCGAGCCAAACACAGATTGTTAGATCTTAAGGTGTTTTCCATCTCTGATACCAATTGAAATGACGAGGGTACCGAGTACACCACAAATCTTTTATTTTAGTCCACCTATAAGTCAAACCTTGAACGGTTCCTGTAATCAAGAACTCAAGAACAAGATATCTTTCGTCACTGATTGATTCACACAAGGGATTCAATACAAGATCCGAAAGGCTATGTCAACAACCAAGTACGATACTTTAATTATAAATGAGAAGTCAAATATAATGCGGAAATAAAGTAAAGTACACACAAGAATTTTGTTAACGAGGAAACTACAAACTCGTAGAAAAACCCCGAGACCTAGTCCAGTTTTACTCTTAAGAATTAAGCCTCCAACACACCTACTCTCAGACTAGGTCATTCAATTTCTTTAAGGAGGAAACACTCCAGTTCCTTTTTAGGGGAACATTACAAGAGTAACAACTATATATAGACCCGCCCTAACAGCCTAAGGCGGGCCTAATAACTATAACCCTATGCAGACTAGAGATTACAATTTGTTCTACTATCTGCACACATCTCAGGGGCTAAAATACTACCGAAAATAAATTACAAAATGATCCATATAAGCATCGAGATACCATACAAAACTCGTAGGTTTATCGATGGTTTTTGCTGCTTGAACCCATACTTGTTCATCAACAGCCCTAGCTTCCTTCAAAAGGACGCCAATTGTATCATAAGTTCTAGGACAGTCAAGCCTAGAAAAACCCATACGCCTGTCATAGCATGTTAGACCATAAGGCCCATTAGTGATTTCATATGCCTTAGAGAGATCAAGGCCTATACCTACAACCATAAATTGAACTAGCCCAGATGATGGCCCAGTAAAATTCTGGTCCAGAAAATTTGTACCCGTCATTCCCATATTGGAGAACATAATGATACCCGTACTCACCCAAGTATCCACATCTGCAACATAACCAGTCTTCAAAGCTGAACCTGCATTGATGGACTTAACATCCAGTAAGCATAGCCCGTAGCCTATGTCCTTCATAGCACCAGGGTATCCATTATGATCATGAAGATCATCAAATTCAAAACTCAGAAAATTTTTGATTTCCGAAACATAAACTCCACTTCTGCCTCTAAGAAAGCCATCAGCAGAGCAGTATTTCACTAGTACAAAAATGGGCTTAGGTGACAGTTTAAAACTGTCACCAAAATAAATATATGACAGTTCTTAAAAAACCCACGGCCTGTCACATAAGCCCCTGTCACGAAAGATCTTATAAAAAACTGTCACATAATCATGACTATAAGGTAACAGTTTCTTCATAAAACTGTTATTGTTGAAAACTTACGGTAACACTTTTTAAAGGAAACTGTCATCGGATTAATTTTGGGGTCTAAGAGGTGACAATTTTTTTCAGATAACTGTCATAGGTGACGAATTAAGCGACACTATTTGAACAAAACTGTCATAGAAAACCTTATCATAATTTATAGGTGGGGTTTGTTAGTGATATGCTCATATTGCCTTACAGAGAGAATCAATTACCAAAATAACAATCACTTTCGATCGAACTTTCAATTGACATCAAAAATTTATTTATTTAATATTTAAAGTAGTACATAAATAGAAACTGAACAAGTTAAATACAAGTTGATTGTATCACATGATTCAATAGATTTCACATAAAAGTAAGAATTAGTACTGACTTCAAAAGTTTAATGTATTGTAAACCATGTCCATTTTTTGTTAAGTTGATCAAGCTGACCTCCTTGAGATTTTATTATCCTTTACTAAGTTTCTCAAGCTCCTTTCAGCAGATATAACAAACTTAAGCTCCTGTTTCGGCTGTAACGCGGCCCTTGATAAATCAAGTAGTTTCTATATATACATGTTCATTTAAACAGCTTACCTGTTTCGAAACAGACATTAGTTACTACTGTAGACCCAATAATCTGTGGACATCAAGCCAGTGTAAACAAACCTTACTGAAACTACTAGAAGATATATATATGAGATCATATGGGGGAGAAATTACCATATAATGCATTCGCTTGTTGTTTCATATGTTTGCGCCACAATATAGTCGAGCCCCGCACAATCCAGTGTAAACAAACCTTACTGAAACTCCTCATAGCAACTTCGTATTTTGCTGCAAAACCCACAAACAGTTTAAGGAAACAACTTATCACGGAAGAAGAACAATGTATAAACTGAAACAAAAATTAAAAGGGAATACAAATTTATTTACCGAGCCAAAACAATTTAAGCACCACAATAGTATAAGTTCCAGTTTCCTAATAGTCATTCTCACAACTCTCTTGATAGTTCTTCAATCTTAGATGACTCCAGTACACTATGAACCAGCAATCATAACAGAACATAATTTACAAGCAGAAATTCAGTAGTTCAGCAGGAAACATAGGCAATGTGTGAAGTAATTGTATCGCATCAACTGCTGCCTCTGCAAGACCTCTGATAGCAATTAACGAAGATTCAATCATACAGTGATATCTTCGATCAGGAACGATAAGATGTGGTTGGTAACCATCAATAGCACCAAGGCATCCCATCAAGTGTAGAGCTAATGAAATGAAAAAAACAATCACTTAATCGTGAGCTGCTTGTAAAATTACAATGTTTCAAAGCAGCGGAAAATTGATTGTCGAAACCATTGTAGATTTCGTCGCCATCTGAGCGTCTGCAAACATCCGAAATTTAAACAAAAGATTAGGCACCACATTATACAGATACATAGTAGTGGAGTCATTCGAAATTCAAAAAGCATAAAGTAAAGAATAACTACAGCTACACATACATGCCATCAAGATGTTCTTTGTAAATCCCATTGAACAGACGACAAATTCCACAATAAAGTACAACTTTCCTAGCAAACAATAACTAATTCTGATTGCATGACTGCTCATAAGTGCATATTGAAGACTGAAGGCAGCGGAATCTGATTGGAACATTTAGACTTAGGTAAGACTTACTCCGGCTTCAGTGGAAACGGGTTTCCCAAAATATTTATTAGCGACTGGAGGCCTGGGATTCAAGACTTGATTACAGTTTCTAAGTGCTGCAAAAGAAACCATTAAGCTTCAATTTTAGTGTGAAATAACCATAGATCGTAAATAACAAAATACTATTTTGAGAATTGCTAGACAACACAAAAAAAAAAGAACACTGAGAAATATTGTCCCCCCAATCCAGAACAATCAGTACAAGATAATATAGAGGAAGAATTTTTACCTTTGATAGCATCTTTCTTAGATGCCCAGAACCCATCCAGTGCGCAAGATGCCTGTACACGGGGGTACTTACATAGTACTCCTGCGACGAGCAGCAATCATGAGAACGCATTACCCTATCAACCAATCTAAAAACTTCAAATTCTTAAGCAACACCCTGAATCATATTTGTAACATTCCCTTCACTTCGTAATTTGAATACTAATAAAAGCACCAACATATTTCTAACATTAGGGTATTGTTTTAAAAAACAGACAAGATATTTAGATAGCACGAACAAGGAAATATTCAACTACAAAACATACTTCATTTATTGGAAAGTGGAGCCATTACACATCAAACACAAAACTCTATCCTCTTTTGTCAGCAACTCGATAACATTCT
>JAJJMA010110334.1:4487-17042 GCA_023529015.1 Papaver nudicaule | reverse complement strand
GTCCGCTCAACCGAGGGACCTTCAGCCTGTTACAAAAACGAGCAACCAATTAGTCTTTTTCAGGAAATCATGTTAAAATTAACTAAATCACTGTGTAAATAACAAGAAGAAATTTACTATCTGAGTTTGTATTCCACAAGCAATAAGTTATCATTCAAAAGTAATAGAAAATTGAGAAAAGAAGTTTAGATCCCAATTCAAAATAGGATGTAGCAGTCCACTTAGACTAAGATGATTGGTACGACGAATACGGTACCTTTGCTTTTGCATTACTGTAAGATCCTGAGGATACTCGAGCAGAACTACCAAATTATAACAAAACAAATGTCCGCTCAACCGAGGGACCTTCAGCCTGTTACAAAAACGAGCAACCTATTAGTCTTTTTCAGGAAATCATGTTAAAATTAACTAAATCACTGTGTAAAGAACAAGAAGAAACAATGCAGTAATGTACATCGCATAGGTCTAAATATTATGGTTATTGGTTAAGCAACAAAAGCAAAAAGAGAAACATGGGAGAAACTGTATCCAATCATTTAACGCATTAGTTTCTCTCATACATGGGTGCACACCCAATAAATATTCATAAAAATAAACCATGAGCAGACTAACATACATGGTTGTTTTTAGAAGTCTTAAGGGTTTCATGACGGTTAGCGAACTATCTGTGAGGACACGCTCAAAATTACATCCATGTGCCTGTTACATTTCTTCTCTTTCATCTGCAACACTTGGCAATAATGAGCATCAGTGAGAACTAACCACTCTGCATCAATGCCAAAAATTTATGAAAAAAGAAAGATAACATGTAACCAGTACCAACAACAGTAACAGTAGCAAAAGACAGATAGTAAATCTGTCTACTAAATTAGAATGAGCAGTTACCTAAATATTACTCGGAAAAGTAAAACAGATTGCCTACATTGTAATAACGGAAATAGAGAGTGACATAAAGAGTGTAAAACAACTCCAAATTTAAAAAGAGAAGAGGAGGAACAAGCTAAGGGTGTCATTTACCAGCACAACTTGTTGCATATTAGCTTGTAGATAAGACTACAAGTGATACACTTTTACCATAGATAATACAGAACTAGTCGGTTCTATAATTGAGATATGATTCTGTGTAGACATCTCAGTATATGATATCTAAGCCGAATCCATATAGTATAGATATTTCAAATAACCGTGGACGTATTGAGGGTGAAACTCCATTGCCCAGGGGGTTCACAATCATCATATAATTAGATTACTTGGCGTCTAATAGCATCAAGATCAATCTCATTAGGATTAATTACCTGCAAGTTGCAACTCTACCTGAATTCCATCTAGTTCTCCGTTGAACCTCTCCTTTGAGCTCACATAGACCATCTTATTTCTCGCCTTTGATGTATCAGTGAAACTTTAATACACAAGATATTCCTAGACTCATGAAGGGTTTTTATGAGTTGGTTTGTTGCCCTAATTATCTGCTAAAAACTATATTCATTTAGAAAACAAGCTTACATTACAGCAATTCTCATTTCATTTTCAATATTCATAAATCTACAGAATGAACTAACTACCAAAATATCTTTTTAAAGTTGAACTTCTCTTCAGATGACAACATGAAAACCAAACATACCACAATTTCTTAATGCTAACTTAGCAAAGCAAGCTTAGACTCTGTTACATCCAAAAGAGAAAAGTTCAGGAAATTCATAATAATTTTTCTAAGTGTAAGCGATTTTAGAATGTAGAGGTTCTAGAGTTTTCAAGAAGCGAATTTCTAACCTGACCAGGGAATAGAAAAACAGTAGTAGCTTTATAATCAGAATACAAAGCATCATAATCACCAATAGTAAATTAACTAGACGAAAAGTTTTCGCCAGCCCAAAACCCTAGATTTGAAGCTTGAGCAATTCGAAAATGAAACAACCAAGCTTTGCAAAATTAAATAACAATAACAAAACTGCAAAAATGAAAAGCTCAAATAATTAGTGTTTAAGGTACCAAAATTTTACTTACTTCGGCGGGTTCGCCTGTAAAGAATAAGATAACCACATTCCCTGCACTGAATCACGTCTCCTGGATTCAATGTATTCTCCATCCCACAATCTAATAACCATAACAATTTTTTTTTTTAAAGAGAAAATTTACAAAAAGTAAAATCACAATCCCTTCCAGTATAAACAAAATCAAACTGATTTCAACAACACTTTAAGAAGTAGATCGTAGATATTACCTCCAAAGATGTAACTGACTGGTTCAGGTTGAGCATTCATCGTCGGAGAATTAAGGGTTTCTAAACAAACAAACAAACAAACAAAAACTCAAATTAGGGTTTTTATCACCACTGAGGAAACTTTCAAAGAGATAACCCGAATCACCACTTCTTCCGCCACCACCATCATCGACCTATTTTACATAAAATCGCCGATAGAGTTCTTTACTTTGCTCTTTTTAAATGATTATGCAACCTTAGATTTGATGAGGCTCGGCCGAAAGATCTCTAATAACAGTAACTCGATTCACCATCTCTGAAGAATTCTAAGAAAGAGATTCTAGATCTAAAAAACTTTGAGTAAAGGAAAATCCTTTTTTTCTTCCAAGGCGCAGCAGTGCACGTGTCCTTACTATTTCTTTTCTTCTTTTACTTTTTGGCTAACACGCGTCATGTGTTTGCTCGGGTACGTGCGTTACAACTTCTTTAGTGCTTTATGGTAGGTGACAGAAATTAGAAGAACTGTTATTTATGACATTCCGGGTAGATGACAGTTTTCATATGAAAAAGTCATCGTATAAGTATTACGTAACAGTTAATAAAACTGTCACGATTGCTCATCAGCATTGGTGTCTGTTTTACTAAGAAACTGTTACCAATATTCCATGGTTTGTATTTTGTGACAGTTCTTATGTGGACTGTCATTGTTTTAAACTGTGAACTGTCACCAAAGACCATTTTTGTACTAGTGTTTGTTCCCCGGCTCGTTAAATCCCCAGAAAACCCATTTCTGATCCACCAGTGGGAAGTTCATCACACCATGATCCTCCTGTCATGAAGTAACATCAACAACAACCATAAAGTAACCCTGAGTCCAAAGTGGTTTTGGCCAGGTAACCATAATAGTGTAAGGATTGGTAGTGTGTGCAATCTTTGTAATGTGAGCGTGTGCGGTGTAAGTGTGAGTGTTGTGCAATTGGCACGTGAGAGAGTCAGTCGTGTTTTGTGTGAACATTTCTGTCGAGCTATATATTCTCACAGAAACACAACTGTAATCTTATCTTCCTTTTATCAATTCAATATTGAATTCCAAATCGTCTTGCAGCCATGTAGATATCAGATCTATCATGGTATCAGACTGAAAACCTAATTGGGTTTTCAGAGTTGCGATCCGAATTTCCGCTGTGTATCTCTCAATTCAACAATTTCTCAACTAATTTCTTCATCTTCTTCAACTTCTGATGCTGTTCATACAACAAATCTCATCTTATGTGACGAATTTGATCTGAGTTTCTTTTAATAAGACAAATCTCTCAAGTAATTTGATGTTTGTTTACTCTTTTACAGTAATCAGGTTGTGTAATTCCAGTTTTGATTGAAGTTTTGAAAGAGGTTTAATGGAGTCTGTGGTTGAAGATTGATGGTTGGTGATTCCGGTTGTGAATTAGGATTCCAATTTCTGGTACGCACAACGTCAACAAAACGGATTAAGTGTGAACTTCGGTTTGAAATTTGGTTTCGTTCTTGAGCTCTTGAAGATTTGCCAATAATCCTTAGAGTGGAATTAGCTTCTTCTACCTCGACAACGACGATTGAATCTATGCTGGTAATCTCCAATTTCTTTTAGATTTTGCAAATCTAACTTTAGGTTACTTCAAATTTGACTTTACATGTTCAATTTCAATATCACTATCTCAACAAAATTCAATTTCGTCGTCAAAAGCCGTTTTCGTCATAACTAGGTTTCATATAAACTAGTTCTTTCATCAAGATTTATCGACCTTGGTTCCTGATGCTATTAGGTCTGAGCATGTTCAATTCCTACCTTGATAGTTAGTTGAGAACTTAATTTTGTTCCACTTGATAGTGAAGTTCTTCTTAAAACTCAGTAGAAGGTTGCAGTATTGTTGGTGAATATGCTGCTGCACATATTGTGTTAAGGCACATTTTCATACTCCAATTCTCAATTCTTATATCAAGTCGGTCCTCACCTATGCGTGCGTAGTGTGTTGAATTATCTTGCGAGTTGAATGACGAAGCCGTGGATGATTTATGGGATTGGATTTGGTGATTTTACTGATTGAGAGGTTGGAGTCCCCTTTGTTGAGTCTACATATACTTCTGTATGTAGCCTGAGGTCATGTTTACACATATGTGAGTGTGCAACCAGTGGTTCTTCTCCTTTTCATGTTTGAATAATACAAGTTGAAGGTGGATCTTCAATGGTGCTTTTACTTCTCTTTTGCAAGAATAATACAAGGTTGGTGCTGGTTATGTAGCTGGATGAATGTAAAGTCTTATATCTACATTGTTGCTTCTTTTGGTATTTGTTGGTGCTTAATATTCAGGTTTATATGCTATCAGTCGGGTAATATTGAAGGTGTGAGTTGGTTCTGACTTAGTGCATGACATTTTTTGATGGAATGGGTATACTGGGATGTCTTTTTGTGTTCAAGCATCTTCAGTTTGGTATCAGCAATTTGAGGTGACACTTTATCTGTTTTTGCTAGTCTTTACTTTGTTTGCATATATGTTGTTGGTGATATTTTATCGAGGGCATGAATTAGAGGGCATGAGATGAATTCCAGCTACAGCACCTTCTTAATAGTATACTTTGCAGCTACATCAGCTTCTTCTCTTAATGTTTCTGCACACCAAATACTGATGCACCAAATCTGTATACTACTGCGCCAAATAGCACGATGACTCAACTATCTCCTGTTGCTTACTACTCTTGTACCTACTGTCAATTATTTCTGCAACACTTTCATCCAGTATACTTAGTATGAGTCGCAACTACTATGTTTTGCATCTCCAGCATCTACTTCTGGTTATGCCATGAAGGTATTCTTCTGCAATGCTAATATGTTGCTACTATGATGTTTGTTCAAACTCGCAACTGGATTGGTAGTGTGTGCAATCTTTGTAATGCAATCTCAAGTTGACTTTCAGCCTACTTGTGATTGAGGGGGAGTAATAGTGTAAGGATTGGTAGTGTGTGCAATCTTTGTAATGTGAGCGTGTGAGGTGTAAGTGTGAGTGTTGTGCAATTGGCACGTGAGAGAGTCGGTCGTGTTTTGTGTGAACATTTCTGTTGAGCTATATATTCTCACAGAAACACAACTGTAATCTTATCTTCCTTTTATCAATTCAATATTGAATTCCAAATCGTCTTGCAGCCGTGTAGATATCAGATCTATCAAACCATTAAACCCAAAACAGCTGGGTTTATCATCAACGACATATCTTCATGATCAGAAATATCGTCATACGCATCTCTCACCTGATAGAGATGATATCTAACTCCATAATCTCCATCACTGTCATAAGACCTTAGAGAGATCATAGGAGACATACTAATATGGTCAGAAACTTCAGGAATAACCAGCAACAGAACAGCACTAGCAGCCGACCATTCTGGTGTTAATGGCGGAAAAACATGATCATCAGGATCATCATAATCAAATCTTGAAACCAAGAGATGATATCTTGCATCATAGTCTATAGATTTAGTATCAGAACATATATACCTCATATAGGAGTTAATATACGAGCAAATAACCCCTTTGAACCCAATTAATCGCAGTGACTCAATCACAGATTTTATCATCATACGGGAAAGAATTCTCTGAGCCTGGTACCATCTCTCACAACCAATGCCAGAAAACTCCATGGTAGGTTGAATACACCGTGTTACCTTCACTGTATCAACCCAGAAAATACCATAAACTCGAGCTTCATATATCGGAAGAAAAACAAAGCTCGTATCATACACATCATGAATACGAAGAACAATCTCATCCTCAATCACCGTAACCAACCTATCATCTGGATTTCTTTGTGTATCTCCTAAAACAACCCAGATAATCTTCATCATAAACGCAAACCCTAAAACAGAACCAGGTTTATTATTCTCGCCTGATTGTGCTCTGTTTTCAAAAAGAGAGTACCCCTGTTTAGGGTTCATCAAAACAGAGCTTCTCTGTTTTTCATCAGCAGCAAAAATCTTCATATCCTTCGCGCCGCTGCATACAAATGAGTCACATACCACCCAGCTACATCTCATGCAGCTATAAGATTGATCGAAACCAGCATAAAAACAATCGAAACCCCATAGATTTTCATGGTTTTCATCATGATGAGAAAACCCTAAAAACTTGAAGTTGAATCTGTTGTTGTAGATGGTAAAAAAATGGAGAAGGGATAAAATCGTAAATCTCCTTATGTTATGCCTTTCCAAGAAGCAATTGCCTACTCAGGCAGATCTCTATAGCTCTACGAGTTCCCTCTTATAGCCTCCCGGGTGGAGAGAATGATATCGTAGTGCAATTGCCTATTCAGGCACATCTCTATAGCTCAGAATGCAGCCCGTTCTATGAGCTGAATAAACTCTCTATGAGTTCTCTCTTATAACTTCCGGTGGAGAGGATGATATCATAGTGCAGTACTGATAATCTCACCAGCAAGTTAAACCCATTAATCTGCTTCATGTCGACATCGCCTCGAATCCCTCGGCATCAGAACCAAGATCATCATATGGTACATGGTGAAGAGTTAACAGAGACGCATCCTCATGGATTTCCTCTTAAAGATACGACTCGACATCCGAGTCTTAATGAAAATCTCAGGAATATCGAAGCTCTAGGCATGTCCAGAGCTCTCTGAGAAGCATATAACAGCCTAAACAGGCTTAAACAGACCACACCCTAAGCTCAGGATGGTCTAATATACCATGGACAAGCGCGCCATGACTTCAAGCACACTGTAGCCCAAACGCATGCATAAGCCATAGCGCCAGTGCATGCATAGGCACGTATGCACCATAACACAAGTGCGCAAGTACGCCGCAATCAAGTTGGCCGTGGCTCCTCAGCCCATGGCGCCATAAAACCATGGCGCCACAACTTATGGCCTTGGCCAAAGGCCAAGGCCGTGGCTCCTCAGCCCATGGCGCCACAACTTCTGGCCTTGGCCAACGGCCAAGGTCGTGGCTCCTCAGCCCATGGCGCCATGAAACCATGGCGCCACTACTTCTGGCCTTGGCCAAAGGCCTAGGCCGTGGCCTCCTTAGCCCATGGCGCCACAACTTCTGGTCTTGGCCAACGCCCAAGGCCACTCCTACACACCTACTATGCGTGTCTCTAAAGGCGCCACACTCACGTTGGTGTTGATGGTGGTTTTTGGCGAGGAGGTCACAGGAGTAATTTTGCATCAATCTCTGGCGTTCTGGAATGGCTCAAAGAAAAGGTATGAATTTATTTTATAGTAGGGATGAGATATTTAAATTACCATTAGCTGTATTTTGATGTCTCACGACCCTGGCCTAGTAGCATGGTCCACAATCCCTAGCCTATACAATAAAATACCTGCGCATACGCGTTAGCCTAGCTCATGCTCGAGCCAAAACCTTAGGCCATTCACGCCATTTAGCAAAGAAGGAGTATACACGGTCATTCTTGGCCTATGGCCTAAGCCTAACCTTGCTAAGCTATCACGCCATCTACCTCTTGGCTGGCCTAGCTCAGCCCGCCACTAACGTTGGCCATCCTCCTTGTGGCTTTGCTTAGCTCTCGCCTAGCTTAGCCCGCCATTGACGTTGGCCACTACCTTCTTGGCTTAACCTAACCCGCCTTCTTCACTTCGTGGCCTATGGCCTAGCTTAGTTCCCGCCTAAGCCAAGTCCCACCAAAGCCTCACGCCATTACCCACATTCCTTGGCTCTTGGCCTAGCATTAACCCGCCATTGGCCTTGGCCGCCAACACTTTGGCCTTTACCCTTCACGGCCTGGCTTAGTTCCCGCCTAGCTTAGTCCACCATTAGCTTTGGCCATCCTCCTATGGCCTAGCTTAGTCCCCGCCATTGCTTCACGCCCCCTCTCTTTGGAGGCCCAAGGATAATCCCTGCCCTAGCCTTGGATGTCCATATTTCTAGCTTGCCCTAATCTTGGATATCCATGTCTTTGGCGTGCCTTGGCACTTGGGTGCCCACGCCACCTCCTCGACTTAATTATGGATACCCATGTTATTGCCCTGGCCTAATTTTGGAGCCCCATGACTTTGCCTTGGTCAAATCTTGGAGGCCCGAAGTCAGGGCGCGACTAAATCTTGGTGGGGGGCTTACGGTTTTCCCTCCTTGTGCTCACGAGGAGCCATGAGATCTTCTTCTCCCACGGGCTCTAGTTGCCCTCTTGAGACTAGGATATATTCTTTTCTAGCCTCCCCTCTACTTATGGGTCCCACTGATCCAAATCCTAGAGGATTATGGATTTTACTTAGTCCATAATACTCTAATTTCCTAATCAAATTCGGAAATCTGACAGTTCTGCTCACGTATTTCTCCATGGCGTGATTTTTACAGCCCAATACGTAAGGAATTAGGAGATGCTTCCTTCACGAAATATTTTCCTCTGTGAATTTCCTATAACATACTAAAAATTCAGATTTTTATCTAATATAGGCTGTCCTGGACGATTTTACTAATGGACAACACGCAAACTGTACAGAAATCTGAAAATAACATAAATGTTATTGTTCATCCTTTGAGCCTTATACCTAATTTCTTAATAAAATTATCATACCATATAACATGGCTTATTATGATCATCATGGCCTATCTTTAGGTCTTATATTGGCAATGCTTATGCATTCTTGATGACGGCTACGCTGTGATAGCATTATTCGTCTGTTTTTCCTGATTATGGACTTGCTTCTATAAATCAGTGCTATAATTCTTAATCATGGCTCATGGCTATGACTTATATTATTTTAGACATTCATATGTCTTCATTACTCAGAGAATTGGTGCATTACATGCCACAAGCCAATTTCTCATATTTATGGCAAACCGAAAGTCGTATTTATTTGACTGTTGCCACAGAGAGTTGCTGAAATCCTCTCAGTCTAATTGGCGATTGCATAGCTCAATCCTTAGACTTACCTTATCTTATCTAATGGCGGTTGCTAGCTCAACCCTTAGATTTATCTCATTGGTTTAAATGGCGATTGCCCGGCTCAATCCTTAAACCAAATCTCAAAGAGATATTCAAAGCTTATCGCTTAATCTCTATCTTATCGCAAAGTCCTGAGTTTACCAAGTAATTGGTACGACTTACACTTAGTCATCTTTGATTTAACAAATCTTAACAAATCTTATCAAATCTTACGAGAATCAAGTAAGTTACATGGGGGGATATTCTTTAGGGTTTTGGTTTGGTGGTCTACGGCACGTGTGATTGCAACGGCTCAATCACTTAACGAGGAAGAAAGCTAAGTCGTGTGAACGTTGCTGAGAAGATGGGATAGAGTAGTGGGCGGTTCATTCTTCCCTAATAATAGGCGCAAGACTTTCCCCACTCACTCCACACTCCCACTCTTCCACTTCTTCCACTTCTTACGAGATCAGTTGGAATTCTATTGCTATAAATAGGTCACTCGACCAGTTTGAAAAGAACAAGTTCTCCAGCAAGAACAAACAGTTTAATTCAGTGCAAGTTTAATCAATCAATCTCATCGATCATTGATTAACTTTTCTCATTCAGCATTCAATATCTAGTGAGAACTGAATATTCAAACTTCTTTAGCAATTCAATCATCAACATCACAGAAAATCATAGCAATTCTCTGATCTCATCTTTCTCTGCTTCCCTCCCTAAACCAACCCTAAAATCCTCTTCTTGTAACTGAAGCAATACTCGAACGGCCATTTCTTGGTTTAGGCGAGTCTTGTTCGATCTTGACCTCTCGAATTCATTACCATCTTTTATTCCATCATCACACTTCATACTTTACCCTCTAAATTCTCTTTATTGTTTTACACCTAAAACATTTGGCGACCACAGTGGGAGGTCATTATTTCAGTTTTAAGAAGATATGGTTGAAACCAGGAGGCAGAGTTCAGAGAATACAAATTCTCCAAGTAACCCTAATATTCCCACGAGTTTGCCTGCAAGTGGGGTCACAAATGCTCCAATAAGTGGCGCCATCACCTCTGGGCCCATAAATCAAGCCGTGAGCTCAAACCCTAACCCTAATCTTGCCTCTGCCTCAACTCAGAGGGGGCCAACCTCATCCTCTCTCTCCATGGGCGTGTCAACCCCTCTGGTGGGTTCCACCACGCCAAACCTATCCCAAATCACGTCCCCCCTCTCTCATATGGTGGGGACCACCAATACCACTATCTCTCCTACCCCTTTCACTCCTATCTCAAACCGCACAGAAGCTTTTCTCTTTGGGCCCCGCGTAGGAGAAACAAGGAACACTGAAGACTCACCTAGCATTGCGGATCTCATGAAGACCCAACAAGATCTAGCCCTGAGTCAAAACAATATGGTGAAAACCCAGATGGAGTTGCTGACTTGCTTAAGGACTCTATCAGAAAAACTGGCGCCACCAACAACAACTCCAGGGATTTCACGTACAGAAACCCCTGCCAATTTTAACAAGGCGGGTCCCTCTCAAATTCATGTTATTCCTGATGATCAGGATACCCATGTTCACACCACACGTGGACCAAATACAGGTTTGCAACATAACTTCGTCACTCGTGAAGATTTGCAGAATCTTTTGCAGGCTCGTAGCATGGAGAATTCAGATTTATTTCATCGTCATCAACCTCCATATCCAATTGAAGTTCAGCGTGAATCTCTTCCTGAAGGGTATGTCACACCTTCATTCTCCATGTATAATGGTATTGGGAATGCCCGAGAACATATCTCTCGCTTCCTGGAATCATTGGGAATACATGAAAGAAACCAAGTTGTATGTCTCAAAGAATTCTCGAAATCTCTGACAGGAAAAGCATATACTTGGTATAATAACCTAGCTCCTAATAGCATTCTCAGCTGGAGCCAAATGGTTAATGCTTTCCTCAAGAAATATTTCTTCGTGTCCGAGCAACTCACTCTCTCTGACTTGGGGAGACTCTATCAACGAAACAATGAACATCCAGATGATTACGTAACGAGGTTCAGAACTCGCTCAGTGGATTGCAATGATCCAAATGTGACAGAGGTGCAGTTGGTGGAGCTTTGCATCAACGGAATGATACCAGTATATCGCGCCTTATTGGAGAATTTGGATATCGACAATTTCACCAAGCTCCATAAGTCCGCCAAACGATCCGCCACTACTGCACCTGCACTGCTAGAAAGGCCCAGGCCTTTAAAAGCTGAAGAAGCCCGTGGTGAGACGCGTGCCAGCACGCGACTTGTCAACAAACAATATAATTCTCTTCACTCAGTCCATGCTATCACTGAAGGTGTCAAGAGGAAGGCGCCTACTCCCGAGGCCCCGCAATTGAAACGTGCAGCTCCAGCCCAACCTCAAGCTCCGGCACGGGTCCCAGCTAATGCCCCTGCACCGAAGGCACCACGGCAACAGAGGGAATTCCCTAAGATCCCTGATTTCCCATGTACTATGGATGAAGTAATAGAGCTCCTGGAAGCGTGGATTCAAGATGGCGCTGTCAAGTTACCTCCTGTACGAAGAGAACCTACGGCGCAAGAAATGACTGATCCCAAGTATTGTCATTTTCATCGATTCGTCAATCATCCCACCAGTGAGTGTCATCGACTCAAGCAAATCTTCAACGAAAAGATCGAGTCAGGAGAGTTGAACTTGGGGACTGAGGGTGTGCATAAGAATCCACTCCCTCAGCACCAACATCAACGCCAACACCAACGTCAGCATCAACCTAACATTCGCAATTTCACTATCTCCGGAGAATCTGTCAAGCAAACTGCTAATTATTTGATGGAGAATTTATGCGAGCTCTTACATTTTTCTAGGAGTCAACGAAACAACATTTTCGCTGCACTCAGCTGGATTGCTAGCGGCAAAGAACTACTTATACCTGAGAAAGTTCGACCAAAGCCTGGCGAAGTCACACCAGAGATGATGACAGGAGAACGTGTTCCGATACCAATTATCTCTGCTCGTCTCGAAGGTACGAATTTTAAGAAAGTTCAAATTGATGCTGGTGTTATGGTTAATTTGATTCCAATCAAGACACTTTAAGCAATTGGGATTTCTCGACGGGATGTCATCTATTATCCCACAATAACGAAAGATTCAAAAGGAAAGCTTCAAGACATATATGGTCATGTTACTTTGGATCTAAAGGTGGACTCCGCTCACACCAAAACCAAGTTTCACGTAATCAAGGAGGATGAGGAACACGACATGATCCTAGGGCGTCCCTGGCTTCACGGGAAGAGATTCGTACCAGCAATCTCACCTGTAATCATCAAGGGCCAAGAATTCATGTTTGACCAAGAAAGCTGCAACGTGGGAAAGCTGGAGTACCGCGTAGGGTCTGAAACTCTGGTGATATTCAAAGAGGTATGTGATAGTGATTT
>JAJJMA010110310.1:0-13294 GCA_023529015.1 Papaver nudicaule | reverse complement strand
AGTCGTTAAAATCGGCAACAAAATCCCCTGTATAAACAGGTTCTTCTAAACCATCATCATCATCTGAATAAACATTTCTAGTCCAAAACTCATCCTTTTAAATAGGAGAATAATCATAAATATTATCTGGAGTTGGACTAGACATGTCAAATTCAGACGTCATAAAAAAAGTATCTCTATTCCTATCATCACAAATATCAAGTTCATTATCATTTTCAATACACACCAACTCATTATTTATAACGGTTTCATTATCAGTATCACGAGTATAATAAAATTTTGAACTTTCCTCAGCGAGACGACGATCCTCCTCCGTCTGCATGAGCATAGCAATGTTATCTGATAAAGATGAATGTAATATTAGTAAAATCCCCATAGGATAGATTTTACTAATACACCCATTGTAAACATACACGAAATGCATACTAACGTAGATAATGTAGAGAGGAGGTTTTGAAAAGAATTGATTGAGATATGAAGGAAATGAAGAAGGAAAGGATGGGGTTTTCTCCTTCCTTATATAGAGAAAGGAAATGCAAAATGCAAAAAGCATGAGGGGGGAGAAAGTTACCCCCAGCCAGCCAGCCAGCCTAAGTCCGTATTTCTCTCTGCCAGAGACGTTTGAGAATACGTGCATGCGATGCGATGCGATAGAACCTTCTAGCCTTAGGTTATAGAGGCAAGCAACCAGAAACGAGCCAGGTGGCGTGTCTGCCGGGACACTTTTCTATGGATAAATACGACAAGGAAGTATTTTCCTTCCTTAAATAGAGAGAGGGAATTGCACATCTCTTAGTGGCAAGTCCCGTATTTATCTCTGCCAAAAGCGTTTACTTGACATATTTTCTTTTGATGGATAAATAGGAGAAGGAAGTATTTCCTTCCTAAAATAGAGAGAAGGTAATGCAAAAAGCTTAGTGCATTTGACAATTGTTTTTTAGGAGTAACTAGCTTTGTGCTCGGTGAGCTTCTCCTAACAAATTTCTAGTGCCACGGCTACCACCACTATCATCGATATCAGTCCCACCGTCCACCATGTACAACCATCACCAACACAACCCGCCAGCACCCACCACCACAGTGTTTGTTTTAGAAAAGGAATGCCGTTCGATTCGAAGACTTATGTATTGCAAATTTTCGTGTTTTTGGGATTCTTCTTAAACTTGCCATTTGGGGATTTCAGAAGACCGCCTAATACATGTGTCGTGATGTTAATCTGTCTTTTTTCTATTATTTGGTGTAGAAGATGTAAAGTTATTAACACCAATTAGATGTTGCCAAATGTCCTCTCGAAAATTCTTGCTACTCAAGAGGCATGTTCGACCAATAAGAAGCGACGACTTAATTACCATAGAACGTGGTATTGCTTAGAACTTTAAATTGAGAGATGCCGGAATATTTATGTGGAATACAACCGCTTATGCCTACGAGAGTTTCATCATGTAGTTGCATAAAAGGAAGCAAATTAAAGACGAGTGGGCTCTTTTTATACTTAGAAGAAGACATGAGAATAAATCTAAAAATCAGGAGTCGGAGAACGCATTTAATCTCTTTATTTAATTAGGTATCTAGTGAGTGTATGTAGCTTGCATGACAAATGTGGTAGTTCGCCTTCATCGAAACGGTCAAGATTAAGAATTGCACTGTTGAAGAAAATTTTGACGATGTTGTTGACTGAATAATGGCATAGTGGGTATTGGGATGATTTTTTTTGGAGTTAAGCATCTTGTGTGGGTATTGGGATGGTTTCCCTTGGTGTATTGGTGGAGACTTCAATGAAATTAGAGTGATGGAAAAAAGAAGAGGTTGTCGTCGAATTACAAACTCTATGAAACTTTTTTATGATTTTTGTAATGAATTTGAGATTGTGGATTTGCCTCCTTCCGGCGCAAAGTATACTTGGCGTAGACCACCAAACAAAAAAAGTAGGATCGATCGATTTCTATTCTCGGTAGATTGGGAGGAGCATTTTCCAAATCTCAATTTAAAGAGACATGCAAGACGCTTCTCCGATCACTTTCCTATTGAGTTGTGCTCTATTGCGACGGATTGGGGAGCTTGTCCTTTCCGGTTTCAATTATCTTGGCTTGAAGGTACTAATATAGTTTCTTTGATGAAAAAATGGTGGGAATCTTTCGTTTTTGTACGTTGCGTGAGTGCGTGTATTCCAAAGAAGTTAAATGCTTTGAAAGAAAAATTGAAGGAGTGGAATAGAAATGTTTTTGGGAATGTTGACCGGGTTTTCGCTTGAAAAGATGAAAAAAATTGGAAGATATTGATGATGATGATGATGATGATGATGATAGAAGTCTCACCGAGGTCGAAGAGGATTTACTTGTCTCAGCGAAAGTGGTGTTCGAAAAGGCTCATAGACGTAAAGAAATATTAGTTCGTCAAAAATCTAGAGTCAATGTAATCGAGATGGTGAAAGAAATACTAAGCATTTTCATCATATTTTAAAGAAGCGTCGAGCAATTAAAAATATTCATAACCTTTGTATCAATGGTGGATGGACCGGAGACAAAAATGAGATTAAAGATGGCATCGCAAATCATTTTGAGGTAGCTTTTAAAGAAACATCTAATCATAGACCAAGAATCAAGAATACGTGTTTAAATCAAATTGATGAGAATGCTAGAGATTGGTTGGAGAGACATTTTAATGAAGAAGAAGTTAAGAAAGCAATTGGAGACTTGGGTGTGGATAGATCTCTGGGTCCGGATGGGTTCCCAATGAAATTTTACATTGTTTGTTGGGATTTCTTAAAAGATGATTTGATGAAGGTTTTTAAAGAATTTCACGTTCATAATGTTCTTGATATCTCATTGAAGAACAATTTTATTGCTCTAATTCCTAAGAAGATGGTGTTGAGGAGGTCAAGATTTTCGGCCTATTAGCCTAATAGGAAGTGTTTACAAGATTATTTCCAAAGTTCTAGCGGAGCGGTTGAAGGTATATCTCCCTATTTTAATTTTTCCATCTCAATCTAGCTTTATAAAGGGCCGTCAAATTCTAGATGGAGTATTGATAGCGAACTAATGTGTGGATTCTAGACTCCGACAAAAATTTTCGGGGTTAGTGTGCAAGTTAGACTTCGAAAAGGCTTTTGATAATGAAATTGGAGCTTTCTTAATGAAGTTTTATACAAAATGGGTTTTGGAGGTGTTTGGCGTGCTTGGATTCGAATTGCTTATCTTACTCCTAGTTTTCGGTTTTTGTGAATGGGGCGGTTCATGGTTTTTTTGGTAGTGAGAAGGGTATTCTTCAAGGTGATCCTCTTTTTCCTTTCCTTTTCAAAATTGTTGGAGAAGTATTGAGTCATATGTTGAGCAAGGCTCAAGAGGTTGGTAAAATAGTGGGTTTCTCGGTGAAAGATGGAGGGATCAAAGTAAATCATCTTCAATTTGCCGACGACACCATTGTCTTTCTTGATGCGAAGCGTGAACAAGTTGATGCTCTTCGGTATTTACTTATTTGTTTTGTGTTAACCTCGGGTTTGAAGATCGATTTTTCCAAAAGTTGTTTATTTGGTGTTGCTCTTGATGAAGACATTGACAATTTCGCTAATATGTTGGGGTGTAAAAGGTCAAACTTATCAAGTGTTTACCTTGGTCTTCCTTTGGGCGATAAAAATTGTGGCACTCAAAAATGGGAGAAGATTATCGAATCTTGTTCATCGAGACTCTCCTCATGGAATGGAAGAACAATAGCGAGGGGAGGTAATTTGACTCTTATCAAAAGTGTTTTGGCAAGCTTGCCTATTTACTATCTATCAATATCTCTTGCCCCTTAATTGTGAGGAACTTCCTTTGGGATGACAATGCCAACAAGAAAAAAGAATTCATAATATTGGGCGGTCTAAAGTGGTGAAATCAAAAGAAAATGGTGGTCTTGGTATTCGAATGTCTAAACACATGAACTCGGCGCTTCTTAAAAAGTGGTGGTGGAGGTTTGGCACGGAGAAGGAAGCTCTTTTGGAGAAAGATTATTGTGGAAAAATTTGGTTAAACTACAACCGGTTGGGAAACCCTTCATCCTAAAGGGACAAAGGGTGTTAGCTTGTGGTACAATATTTATGGTGAGCTTAAAGACTTCAATAAACATGTGAAATTTGATACTGGTGCGGGGAATGAGATTAGATTTTAGGTAGATCTTTGGACTGGGGATGCGGTCTTATGCAATAGATTTCCTTTGGCGTTTGAAGCATCAAGAACTAAAGGGTGTGTGGTGGCTTGGTTATATGAAATTTCGGAAGACGGAATCAAATGGAAGTTCATGTCACGAAATAGATATTCTCGAACTATTACGAGGGAGGTTGATTCCTTATACTCATTACTAGATATGGTGAATATTCAAGAAGGAGTTTCAGATACAAGATTGTGGATGGTTGATGGAAATAATACATCTGACACCTATTATGGAATGAGGTTAACTCTATCATGGAAACCAGTGATTTAAGTTTTGCAAAGGAGATCATTTGGAGTCGGGCATACCCATGTAAGTTAAAAAAAATTCATTGGCTTCTTTTTCATGAAAAGTTGATGACGGCGGATAAATTAAATCGTAGAGGTATGAATGTAGATATATTATGTCGGTTTTGTGAGGAGGAAGATGAAACAATTTCTCACCTATTTTATGATTGTTGGAGAAATATGAGAATTTGGTCGTACTTTGCCGGAGGATGTGACTTTCATTGGAATTACAATAGTAATATCGTTACAACTATAAAATCTTGGAGTTATGATTGGGGTGATGGTCGTCTTGACCGAATTTGGAATCATTTACCGGTTGCAATATGGTGGTGCATTTGGAAAGAAAGAAATGAAAGGATCTTCAACAACAAAAAGAGAATTTTGACTTCTATGATTAGAGAGATCAAGCTTCAAGCTTTCTTTTGGGCGGAGTCTAACACTAAAATGTTAGGGATAACGGCCAATATGGTGATTGCACTTTGGGATATATTCTTTTATCATCCTCATTGACTTAATTTTAAGAGTTAAGGTAGTGAATCTTGTTGGTGTCTTTATCGTTCTTGTTTTTCCTTTGCCTTAGGTGACCAAATTCTCTTTAGTTCCATTTTTTTTTTTTTTTGTCGGTTGTATTTTATTGGGCTAAAGTACCTCCTCTCAAGTACCTTTGTTTAAATGAATTTTCGTTTTGACCGATCTAAAAAAAAAAAAAAAAAAAAATTACATAGTAAACAACTGTGAATCTTTTTGGGCCCCAATATAGATCATGGTCCAGAAGCCCATTTAGGTTCACTAATACATTAGCAGCTAGATATTGCCAGGTGCAAGATACACTTGCGCAAACATTCTTGTTCTAGCGAGTGCCATGGCAATGACACTAGCCATGGTTGCTAATGCCAAAGCAGATTACCACAAAATGACTAGTTTTACCGGCTTGATTCGAACTTCTAACAAATGATAGTATTATTTATTTTTTTGCTTAAACTCCCATTTCATTAAGCAAAAGAAAAAAGACTATACAATAATAAACTTGGGCAAAGCACATTTTATGAGTACTCACCCACTATCCTAATACTAGTAACGTGAGTAAATTGTGAGCGATTGATGCAATAATGGTGTACACTGAGCTACACCAACATAGTCAGGTTAAGTGTGTTAAAATACAACCGCACATAGAGTTTTCCTCGTGGCTTCCAGGAGTTTGGTGGAAATAGTCATGTTGAGCTATTGAGATTTCCAGGAGGCTTCTAGGGTCATATACAGTGTGTATAAAATCATGTTGGGCCAGATGAATGTCATGCGGCCCATTTTGGGTCACCAATACACTGGCCAAGTAACCAAGCTGTATAGATATTGACCTTTGTTTATACCTACAATGGGTTGTCTGTATGAAGACGGGAGAAGGGGTCGTATTTTCTGTCAATCTTCTTACCAGAGGACACGGAATAGGACCCCTTAGATCAAAACAACATTCACAAAAATTGTCAATTCAGCATTGAAAAAAGGTTTTCTTTTTCGAGTAACAAGTTCAAATCGTTCTATTGATATGAGTGTTCTATTCTGAATAAATTGCCAACTTTTTCTAAAACCATTTAACATAGTAGTAGAAAGAGTACCATGTTGGGCCCAGGAGAGTTCCATCATGTAGTTGGGTAAAAAGAAACAAGTTAAAGATGAGTACGTTTTTTTTAAACTTATTTAGAAGACATTGTAATCAATCTAAAAATCAGGAGTCCGAGAGCGCATTTAATCTCTGTATTTAAGAATAACGAGTGTGTATGAGTGTACGAATGTAGATGGGATTACAGTGTTGAGGAAAATTTTGAGGATGTTGTTGACAAAATTCTATCACCAGCTAGTTATTTTCACCTGCCTTCAATTTAAGAACCCAATTTAAACACACTATTGGTAGAATTGAGAGTATAAGCCCATTGGAAGAATGTAATCAAGCCCACGACTGAGCTTCTTTTACCTTAGTGGATGGTTGGAGTAACCTATTTCTACCATGTATGACCTTGCACCTGCAGAGTCTATGGTTGGTTAGTAAACCAATGCCTGGAAGGGTTTGAGATAGTAACATCGAAATTAGATTTGTTATGACCGTTAGGTTGTGGGTTGTGGCCGCCGGCATCAGGTTGCTGTTATTGAAATTTGGGCCCAAAAATATATTAGGCTCCTGAGGCCCATTTCAATTCTAACAATTGCGCAGACTGTTTTGTTCTAGCAAGTGCTATGGCAATGGCACTAGCCATGGTTGCTAATACAGTACAACTAACCATTTTACGGCCTCAAGTACAGCTGCGTTCTCCTCTTGCACCGGCTACTGTGGATGACCCAAGTTCATTAGGGCCCAATGGGCTTGATACATACTTAATTGGGTTCATTGAGTTGGGCTTGGGTCTAGGCATCTTGGGTGTTTAAGGAGTGAGGAATGGCAATTATGTTAATAAGTAACTAAGAGGACACATGACAACCCAAGAGTGAAAGGGAGTCTCTATAAATAGGATCTTAAGAGAACCATTAGAGCAAGCTTTTCTGGAGAGAGAAAGATAATACCACCCATTTGAGAGAGGAAGAAGTGAGATAAATCGGACTGCTACCTCTGTGATTCGGATCGGATTGAGAACATCACCCTATTTACATTGGCGACCACACCGGGAGACCGATTTCGAGTCCAGCGGAATGCAACCAGCGCTAGATGCAATGAGCGCGCCTCAAAGAAAAGCTGAGCGAGTCCCCATTCCAGGCGAGGATTTTGTCCTAATAGAGCACGAGCCAGTGGACAGCGATACCGAAGACACGCAGAGAATTGAAAAAGTATCTGTAGGGATCGTAGACGCACCCGCGGCATCGGCGCAGGGAGGCAAGGGAATTACACCACTTGCCGCTAGTGGCGCAAAAGACACGAGTTTAGAGGAAATGCGACAAGAATTCGCAACCCAAGCGAAAAACACAACAGCAGTTGATGACGCTAATTAAACAGAAGGAGGGCGCGTCTTTGCAAGAAGATGCGGACCGATTGCCGGAACTTTTGATGAGCCGAATTTGGTCGGAATAACTGCCGGAGGAACAAAACTCGCGTTCACCAAGGGCTTTCAGCAAGAGGGAGAAGGACCCAACGCACTAATTGGGAAAATCTCGGAGGAAGACCTAGCCAGGTATATTGAAGAACATTATCGAGTGGCAAAGCAAGACCATGGGTATAGTTCTCTGGACCCCCCTTATACGAAAGAGGTAGTTGCTTACAAGTTCCTGCATGATTATACATCGCCCAAGTTCAAGATGTACACAGGGCAGGGGAACGCACGAGAGCATGTGGGTCGTTTTCTTTCGGCGATGAATCAGCACGCAAAGGACGGAAATCTATGCCTGAAAGAGTTTTCGAAATCGTTGTCCGACGTCGCATACACATGGTATGACAATTTGAAACCAGGAAGTATAGCAACATGGGAGGAGATGGCGCGCTTATTTCTCAAAAAGTATTTCTCTGCAAGAAGGCGAGTAACATCGGTCGATTTAGCACGGACAACCATGGGAGTCGATGAAGACCCTATGAAATACATCACGAGGTTCCGGAGCCACGCGCTCAAGTTAAGCGAAGAAGTGCCAGAAGACAGATTGGTGGAAATCTGCGTTGGAAAAATGACCGCCACCTTACGCTTCGCTTTGTCCAATTTCCAGTTCGAGACCTTTGTAGAGTTAGAAGAGGCGACGGCGCGGTTATCAGATTGCCTTGGGATTTTTCAGCAAGCGAAGATGGAGCAGACATGGTACAACTCCGTCAATTCATTAAGCACGGCAATTACTAGCAGTGGACCCGCCCCCGGAAATAAGCGACAAGCGCCCTTCCAGCCATATCAAGGCGCCGCACCACAAGGAGTACGAAGTGAAAATAATTCCAACAGTCAACGTCCTATTCCAGCGCCCATACCTTGCACGAAAGAGCAAATCGAGAATCTCGTCGACCAATGGGCCGCTAATGGAGAAATCAACTTACCACCCGCTGTCGTAGACATAAACACTGCTAATAAAGCCCATGAACGATACTGCCACTTTCATAGGAGGGTAAACCACTCGACACTTGATTTTTATGGGGTACGAAATGCGTTTTGGAAGAAAGAAAGGGCCGGGGAGATAGATCTCGGACGGCAACGAGTGGACAAGGATCCTTTGCCTAACCACAACGTCATGATGATTTCCCATGACCCCAGGGACGAGGGGTGGGAAGCATGGGAAGAATCCAAGGAAGAAGCGTGCGAATTATCTGGTGGAAAACAGGATTTTGAGGGGACCAATAGTGTCGCTTTTCAATTCTCCAAAACCGTCATTGCACAGCAATTCTTCGACTCCCTCGGCTTCAGCGAAGACCAGGTCAGGGAGGCGTCTCAGGCAATCGCTGCCATAGCGCCAGGTCACCAGGCGCTATCAAGGGGAAGGATTACTTTTGACGATAGCGATATATGCATCCCGGGAGAGCACCTACGCCCCTTGTACCTCACTGCGACTGTCAATAAGCAGCAATTAAGAAGAGTATTCATCGATGGAGGGGCGTCACTGAACCTTGTCTCGGTACACACTCTGAATTTACTAGGAATACCGAGGGAGGATATCAGAGAACGAAAAACTGTGTTACGCGGCTTCGGAGGTCATACTCAAGAGGCAATCGGAGTAATATGCCTTGTTGTGTCTATCGGGCCAATTAAAGCATCAGTGCCTTTCCATGTATTAGACGATCATACTTCATTTCACCTACTCCTAGGGCGTGGATGGATACGCGACCACCATGTTGTGGCGTCCACTTATCATCAATGCATCAAAACTAGCATCAGGGGGAGGGAATACAGAGTACCAGCCACGAACAACCCTTTTGGTCCCGAGGAGGCGTACATGGCGGAAGCGGTCTTTTATCAGCCAGCGGGGCAGGGACAAACGGCCGTGATAGCCTGTCCCGGACGATCCCTTTACCAAAATGGGAAGAGGAGAATAAAGTTTCGGTCTTCGACCCTGCTCGTTTGGAGGTACCTAAAGAGAAGAGGAAGGTTGAAGAGAAGGCATCCGTATTTAGCGCAGAGAGATTAGGGGCGCCCGTAGGCACCAAAAGGCCAAAGATAGGGTCAGAGCCTCGTTTTCATCGCTTCACTACTCAGAGTGGAGGGCACATTTACAGATTATAGCAATCAGCGGAGATGCTGCCACCCGAGCAATTGTGTGAAGCATCTACAAGCCAAGTGACACCATCTCCCGACGAAGAATAAGAAGTGACGGCAGAGTCGCTACCAGTAGAAGAACCCACAGAGATACCATCGTTAGACGAGGTAGAAGAAGTAGACATTGGTGATAAAGAAGAAAGACTAATCAAAATCAGCGCGTCCCTCGGCAAGGAGGAACGGAGAAGAATGGTCGAGTTACTAAAGGAGTATAGAGACGTTTTTGCCTATACATACAGCGAGATGCCGGGATTGGACGCAGAATTAGTCGCGCACTCTCTAGACGTCCTCCCTTATGCGCGCCCCGTAAAACAAAGAAGTCGTACCTTTCACAAGGATGTGGCGTTGGCAATAAAGGAGGAAATCGAGCGGCTAGTGGCAGCGAAGTTCATCAAACCCATAAAGAACGCGCCATGGTTAGCTAACATTGTACCGGTGATGAAGAAAAATGGAAAGATCCGATGTTGCGTGGACTACAGAGATTTGAATAGAGCTTGTCCAAAGGACGAGTTCCCCGTACCAAATATCGACATACTAGTAGACGCGACTAGTAACCACCAAATGTTTTCATTTATGGATGGTTACAGTGGCTACAACCAGATTAGAATGGACACTGTTGATGCACAAAAGACGGCATTCCAAACACCATTTGGATGTTTTTACTACGAGGTGATGCCCTTTGGGTTGAAAAATGCGGGGGCGACTTATCAACGCGCCATGGTTTCTATTTTTCATGATTTGATTCATAGGCAAGTTGAAGTATATGTCGATGACATTGTGGTCAAAACTAGGAAGAGGGAAGACCACATCGACCACTTGCGGACGGTATTCGAGCGTTGCAGACAGTACAAACTTAAGATGAATCCCCTAAAGTGCGCTTTTGGGGTCACGTCGGGCAAGTTCTTGGGTTTCGTGGTTACCAGCACGGGAATCCAAGTGGATCCAAGAAAAGCGCAAGCAATACTTAGTATGGACAGCCCTTCTAACATACAAGAGCTCCAGAGTTTTCTGGGGAAAATATCTTATATTAGGCGATTCATACCAGGCCTCGCCCAGATGATGGCCGCTTTTACCCCATTGCTGAAGAAAGGGTGCGTGTTCCAATGGGGAGATACCCAACGGGCCGCTTTCGACAACATAAAACGATGCTTGACTTGCCCACGAGTCCTTCGCCCCCCAATACCAGGCAAGCAGCTGCATCTCTATCTAGCATACACGACCGAAGCGATAGGAGCGCTCCTCGCCCAAGATTTAGGAAACGACCAACTTTTCCCCATATATTACGTAAGTCGTTTACTGAAGAAGGCCGAGGTGAGGTATACCCGCATAGAGCATGCATGCCTAGCTCTCATCTATGCTGCTCAAAAGTTAAGGCTATACCTGTTGGCGCATCAAACAGTGGTGGTTGCTGCAGCAAATCCCATGGTTTATCTAGCCGAGCGTCCATACTTAACTGGGCGAACGACGCGATGGTACCTCCAGCTGTCGGAGTTCGGGTTATGTTACCAAAGACCGCGAGGCGTCAGGGGTCAAGCAATTGCAGATCTTTTAGCCGCGTTCCCGGGAAGCGATGAAACTGATGTTCATGAGTACATCCCTGGAGAAGTAGCGGAACTAGAAGAAGAAGGTGTGTGGGACATGTACTTTGATGGGTCGTCGTATGGGACATACGGGGGAGCAGGCATTATGTTCGAAACACCGGAGAAGGAGCTATTATCGTTTGCTTTCAAACTAGACTTTACTTGTAGCAACAACATGGCCGAGTACGAGGCCTTCCTGAAGGACTCAAACTGGCGGAGCAAATGAAACTCCAACGACTTTACGTACATGGCGACTCAAAGTTGGTCATGTGCCAAGCTGGAGGGGAGTTCCAAGTCAAAGAAGAACGGCTAGCACCCTATCGCGCGGAAGTACAAGAGCAGATGGCCAAGTTCGCCCAGATAGAATTAGGGCACACTGGAAGAGCCATGAACAAACATGCCGACGCTTTGGCAACACTGGCGGCGAAAATCAATTTGAACGGCAAAGATGAAGGATCGATTACTGTATACAAGCAAGAACTGCCTAGCACGTGGTTGCGAGAAATGAAATTCGAAGAAGAAAACGATTGGAGAAAGGGAGTCATGAGAGAACTCAGTAAGCCAAAGGAAGACAGATCGATGTTATTCAAAAAATTGAAATCTTTCGTGGTCATCAAAGGGCAGCTGTACTACCGAATGGCAGGGGGAGCTCTAGCACGGTGCATAGGGAGTCAAGAAGCGATAAACCTCCTGGACAAAGTCCATCAGGAAACTTGTGGACACTCAGGGGTAGTCCCACTGTACAGGAGGATACAAAGGCAAGGGTATTACTGGCCTGAGATGGCAACACAAGCCGCGTCTTTACAGAACAATTGTACGGAATGCCAAGCGCCGCCGCAACCAGCGGAAGTTTGTACGATCGAAGAGTTGGACTGGAGGCAACCATACATAAATTATCTAAGGAACGGATCACTTCCGGGCGATGAGGTAGAAGCCTTGGTAATAAAGAAAAAAGCAGCGCGTTTCTTCATTAGCGAAGGAGTACTGTACAGGCGAAGTTTAATAACGGCGCCCTAAGATTCCTAAATAACGAAGAAGCGCGAACAGTAATGACCAAAGCGCATGAGATGAAACATCAAGGAAAACGCAAATTATTCATACATGTTCACGACGGTGGATACTATTGGCCCACCATGGAGGCGGACACGACAGATTTTGTGAGGAAATGCGGTATTTGCCAACTTCATGGAAACGTCATTCAAGCGCCACACAAAGAACTACATAGCGTAGTCGCTCCATGGCCTTTCCACAGCTGGGGTCTGGACTTGATTGGTCCTATAAGCCCTCTATCTTCTGGGAGACACAAATATATAATCACAGCCACGGAATACTCAACCAAGTGGGTAGAGGCAGCGCCTCTGCGAAACTACGAAGGAGAAACCGTTGCCGCGTTTATCAAGGAATACATTATTTGTCGTTTCGGCGCGCCAATGATCATTCGCTCAGACAACGGCACTTCGTTCATCAATCAGAAGGTGGCGGATTTGTTGGCCAAGTACCATATAAAGCAACACGCGTCAACTGAGTATTACCCATAAGGAAACGGATTGGCAGAATCCACCAACAAAACGCTACTCAAAATTCTGAGCAAAACTGTCCATGACCATCACAGAAGTTGGCATGAGCAATTACCTTTGGCTCTATGGGCCTACAGGATCTCCAAGCGGATCTCAACATGAGTATCTCCTTACTCTTTAGTATATGGAGAGGATGCTGTCCTGCCAGCGGAAGTAGCGGTGTCGTCAGCCAGGGTAGCGATGGATAGCCACGCGGAACCCGATGATATAAGTCGAATCGCGCATCTCGATGCGCTCGCAGAAAGAAGGGCGAGGGCGGAAAAATTTTCCGAAACTTACAGAGATACTAAGGCGCGTCACTATAACAAAAAGGTAATACCTCGCTCCTTCGAGGTGGGGGATGTTGTACTAAAAATTGCAAAGCATGTGCAAAGGAAAGCCAAGGCAGGGAAATTCGCAACAAATTGGCGCGGACCTTATATTGTGCGAAAGGTTGCAGAAAGTGGTTACTATTACCTCAA
>JAJJMA010110306.1:0-44524 GCA_023529015.1 Papaver nudicaule | reverse complement strand
AAGAATTCTCCTGAATTCTCCTGAACTCTATAGACTGCTCTGTGAACGCGTTCATGAACTTCCAACTTCTATATCTTGAAGTTTTCGGTCTAGGCATGATTAGTTCTCGGACTTGTCGTGACTTGGCCCATGGAATTCAACAACTTAATCCAAGCGATGTTCAAACTAAGTATTTGGACCAGAAGTCGCAAAGCGATGTCTAAACAAGCATTAGACCAGAAGTCGCGGACCTTCAAACAAGGTTGAGTCTTCTTTAACTTTTGGCTTAGTCCAAAGTTCTTAGAAGATTGAGAACGGGTATTCAAGCTATGGACTTTCCTAGTTCCGGAACTTGCTTGAGCCCTACTCAAGGTTGCTTAAACTTTAAGCAAAGCCTCCCGTGGTGATCACTGACCTTCTGCAAGATACAATCTCAATCCTCTACACATCTGTGTATCCTTGCATAAAGGTTGGTCGTCATCTCGAAGTCCTTTTAGGACTACGACTATTGAAAGACTTCACTTGAGGATCGTGAAGCACAGGTCGGAAGTCAAATTCCATCCTGTATCTTGGGTCGATTGAATTCTTTCAATCTTATCACGACCAAGATTTGATAGAAACTTCGTAAGGTAGATCTTGTATCGTAAACCCTAGAAGTTCCAAAACGCAAATTCACGAACTAGGTTTCATACTAAGTTCGTCTCGCGTTTGGAGGTAAAGTTGTTTAGGCTAGATCAATAAGCCCTATTCAACATATCGATTTCCATTAACCTTGACTTTAAGTCTAAAGAAAATCACAATCGTATTCTTGTTTGATTACTTGGATACTTTTAGGCGTCCTGTTAGAGGCAGGGTAGCGCTAATCTTCATGAAAGCAACACCTAGGCCTGTAAAGGACATCAGCTAGGGGAATCGAGTACGTAGGCTATTGCGGGAGCCAAGAGACGTAGGAGCAAACTATGTTTAACTGTTGTTAAAAGCTTGTGTCAATAATTCCGGCTTTGCAACCTTAATTACCAACTATATGTTTGAACTGTCCTCTATCAGTTTGACATACACAAAGTGACTTCCTTCAGATTGCTTCAGGTCATACGGAAATCTACTTACAAGCGGGGGCTGACAAGTAAACCGAGTAAACTATGCCCAACTTGTCTCTACCTCAGTTGTAAAAAGAATCACTTAAGAAACTTATACAACTGGATTTAACTAGGTCTTACAACACCGAGTGCAGCCGTGCGTTGCTTCCTTTCAACCCCTGTGTGTAACGTATCAGTTCTTGAATGGCCTTATATCAGAAGAGAAGGACCGTTGAATAGACAAGAACGTGATCAGGTTACCAAGGTTACAGGTTACTCCGATTTCAACCACTATGGTCTCAATCTCCTACCTGTGCTTCCCAATCTCAAGAGAAGTCTTTATAGTCGTTAGGTAATTCCCACAGAGGAACTGCTACCTAATAGAGGATGACTATACCACATCAAGCATTCACCGAAGTGAAAAGAGTTTACGATCAATTCCACAGAGAAACTTCACGTATGCTTGATGCTTGTGGTTTTCGTTCTAGAAACCTCTATTTATAGCACTCAATAAGATAGGTTGCTTAGGAATAAAGCAACTAGTTACTTGTTCCACAATTTTACCAAGTTCCCGTGTAAAACGAACCCGTTACTTAACTTGCACACAAAGAAACCTAGATTTATCTCAATTGGAAATCTTTATCATATATTTGCCAAGTGTTTTGTTAACTCACAAACAGTTCAAGATTTATATCCAACATACCAGAGATAATCTTTATCTTATTGACACATTGAGAATCGTTACATGGACCATAGAAGATATTTCGTGATAACCAAGTCCAACTAAGAGATAAAGGAGTCAGAGTTTAACCCGTGTGAAAATTCCAGAGAATATTCACCTTGGACGGTTCACAAACCGTCCTTCTGAATTACGACCCAATACGTCGAATCTGAGGTTCACGTACATGTACGTGTACAAATTGATGTTTTGGAACTCAGGAGAAAATCCCAAGTCATTGTTCACGAACCGGTTTGGGAACCGTCGTTACTCAGAACTAGGGTTTAACTGGATCCGCTGGAAGTTCTGGGTTGGGCCAGTACTTAGACGTGTTATACGCCCTCAGCTATAATCCACCGGACTCTTGCTCAAGAGTACTCCTTTAGATTCACCCATATCCAACAAGTGATTTGCAAGCAAACCATTGCAATGGACAAATGGTATCGAATCTATCTCATGTATTCTTGTAACCTTAGTATTCGTGGAAAAAAAATACCAACATAACACATGGTCATGTAGACAAAAACACGATCTCAATCGCTATTAGTATCTCTACTAAAGTAGCCGACTATTTCGAAAGATAAAGTAAGTAGAATAGAAGAATTTCCATAAAAGTCATAACTCCTACTAACCTTTTGTCGATGAAGAATAATTGATGTTTTCTTTGTCTTCACAGTCTTCGTCTTCAAGGTCTCTACTACTTAATCTATATCCCAATTCCGAAATCTAAACTCTAGTAGGCTAAATCAAGAATTGTGTTCTGACACCTAAAACTGACAACCAACTTGACATACCAACGCTAGTGGGTTTGACCTGACAATGCCCTAACAATTACATTTTGGACTCTTATTGTGATGTGATAGCACCATTTGATTACAATTTTGCTTCGGCTCACTGCAATTTCAGGAGGCGTAAGATAGGTGTTGTAAGACAATTGTGATGACAACATTGGTGATCATAAACCATCAGGACAAAGGATCACATAATCCTTTGAGCGTGGACACATCTCTTTTGGAGATCATTGCTCAACAAATATAAGAGATGATAGATTATTGTCTTATTTAGATAATTGGTAAATACTTGTTTATGCACGATCTTAAAAAAAACTTTTAAACAGAATCCTATGTTAGACCTTTTCTCGCTACAAGGATTACCAATAGCGAGAGTCCTATCTCTTATTGAGAAGGGGACAACAGGGTCCGGTCTATAGGACTTCGTGAACTCCTCTTCTTTCATTTAGATGAGATCCACGAGCTGCTAGTAGAGGACATACCTGGATGATCAGTCTTTTGAATCATGTCTGATAGATTCGTCTCCATGAAGTGAATAATTTTTCTGCAATTTGAAAGAGACTTGTTAATATTTTTCTGAAGACTATAATTAATAGGCTTATTATCTTTAATGACCTGTTTGACATGCCTTTTCTCAACCCATTTCTTTACAGTCTTAGGGGAGGCTGGCTTTTTAACAGAAGCAATAGTTGTAGGTCGAGATCCAAGATCAAGAGGAGGTCTCATATGAGACAACTTCTTTGGAGAAGTTCTACAATTATTCACTTCAGAGAAAGCTTCTTTTGAAGTAGACAAACTGTCTAATATGTTCCTGAGTATTAAGTTATCTTCTCTCAACTGTTGAGTTTCAATGTTATGAAGATACATTATACTAGAAAGAGGGTATCTTTCAAAGTGCTGAATACGAGACTCAAGATTTGACAATTCAAGCATGAATTGTTCCCTGTCTGCTTTATGTTCAAGCCGTTCTTTTTCAAGATCTTTTTGAAGCAGAGTTAGTTTTTCTGTCAAGGGACAGATTTACTTATCTTGATGGATATCATCATGTTTAGCACTTAACGATAAGAAAGATGAATGCATACATAGATCCTTATGCAATGGAGAGAGCCCCAAGCGTTCTTCTTCTGGACAGTCGAGAGTTGCATTGAAGGCTTTCAGTTTATCACAGTAGTCTTTGTTAGGAAAATCAGAAGAGATATGTCCATAACCTAGACATTTGAAGCATTGTGGTAAATCTTCTGTATTTTCCGAATTCTGTTTTTTGTTGGGAGAAGAAAAAGTTCGTGGGTTCTTTTTCTTTTTCAACCATTGAGAGACGAGAGAAAGAAACTTCCGATCCTCATCATCAAATACAGAATCAGGATTTTTATCAAGAGGTGTCTCAGGAGTCTGAGCTTTTAGGGATATGACTTTACTTTGATGCTCGTAATCAAAGATTTTTAGTTTAGAAACCAAATCACCTCTTGATATGTCATATCCATGTTTTTCTTGGATGGCGTGTTTTTTTGAATCATATCTGGGAGGAAGTGACCTTAGAATTTTTCGTACTGTATCTCTTTCTTCGATGGTTTTCCCTAGTGATATAGAGGCGTTCACGATTTCAGAGAGTTTGTGTTCAAATTCTGTAAAGGTGTCTACATCAGACATTCAGAGATTTTCCCAGTCACACATGAGATTTTGAAGTCTTGCTTCTTTCTCCGCAATATTACCTTCGTATACTGTTTTCAAAATATCCCAAGCATCTTTGGCAAATTCACATGTTTCCACATGATGATGCAGATCGGGAGTTATGGCATGAATGATGGCGTTAAGCGCATCAGCTTCTAATTTTGCTTTAGCTCTGTCGTTATACTCGTTTGGTTTCTTATTGCGAGTGAGAGCAGCATCACCTTCTCCTTCAGTAAGAGTAAGTGGTGTATATCCATCAATCGCGTAGACCCAACTGTCAAAGACTCGAGATTGTAGAAATGACCGCATAGCAGATTTCCACCATATATAATTTGTGCAATCAAGGACTGGTGGAACATGTATATTCGCAGAATGTGTGTTCATAGTTCACGAAAGCGTCAAACATAGACAATTACGTCTTTTACAAGGTGTTTGCCTGCTCTGATACCAACTGAAAAAGAGGGATACCGAGATACACCACCAATTTTTAGTTTTCGTGAACCTAGTTGATTACAGTTGTTTGAACGATCTCACAAATCAATATTCAAACAACAACCTGAGTATAGTTTAGAGAACCGAACCCTAACAAGAACGTGGTTCTTGTAGATCTCAACAGAGATGGATTCACTCAAAGGTTATGAATCAACAAACTTGCAATTACTTCAATTATATAGATGAGAGACAATATAATGCGGAAGGGAAAAGTAATGCAAGACACCAGAATTTTGTTAACGAGGAAACTGCAAACCTAGAAGAAAAACCCCGGGACCTCGTCCAGATGTGAACACCCTCAGTATTAACTGTACACAGACGCTAGCGTACTCTCAGATTTCGCACTGGAATGTATCGAGACTGAATCCACCCTACAAGCAATTCAGCTACCAATGTGCTCCTACGTCTCTTGGCTCCCGCAGAAAGTTACGTACTTGATTCCCCTAGCTGACGTCCTTTACAGGCCTAGGAGTTGCTCCACTTCCCTTCGTGAAGACTAGCGCTACTCTGCCTCTAACAGGACGCCTAAAAGTATCCAAGTAATTAAACAAGAATACGACTGTGATTTCCTTTAGACTTAAAGTCAAGGTTAATGGAAATCTGTTTTGTTGAATAGGGCTTATTGATCTAGCCTAAACAACTTTACCTCATAACGCTAGATGAACTTCGTATTAAACCTAGTTCGTGAATATGCGTTAAGGAACTTCTAGGGTTTACGATTCAAGATCTACCTTATAAAGTTTCTATCAAATCTTAGTCATGATAAGATTGAAAATATTCAATCGACCCAAGATACAAGATCATGAATTTAACTTCTGACCTGTGCTTCACGATCCTCAAGTGAAGTCTTTCAATGATGACCAACCGTTATGCAAGGATACACAGATGTCTAGAGGATTGAGATATCTTGCAGAAGGTCATCTATTTATAGTGATCACCAAGGGAGCCTTTGCTTAAAGTTTAAGCAACCTTGAGTAGGGCTCAAGCAAGTTCCGGAACTAGGAAAGTCCATAGCTTGAATACCCGTTCTCAATCTTCTATTAATTTTGGACTAGGCCAATAGTTAAAGAAGACTCAACCTTGATTGAAGGTTTGCGACTTCTGGTCCAAATCATGTTTGAACATCGCTTGCGACTTATGGTCCAAATAATTGTTTGAACATCGCTTGGATTAAGTAGCTGAATTCCATGAGCCAAGTAATGACTAGTCCAAGAACTAATATGTCTAGACCGAAAACTTCAAGATATGAAAGTTGGAAGTTTTCTCATGGCTTATATGTACGCGTTCATGAGCGCGTTCATAGAGCTGTTAAATGGAGTTCAGGAGAATTCAAGAGAAATCTGTGAACTCGTATGTACGCGTTCATGAACACGTTCATACAGACCCGCTCGTTCTCTGGAATGCCTTTAAGCAACAAATGTACGCGTTCACCGTTGAGGTCATTCAAGAGATAATTCAACATACTCTACCTACACATGATATCACGGATGTGACAAATGCAAAGGTGAAGAATCCTAGAATACCTTCGGATCATATAAATAACATCATAGACTATTGATATGATAGAAATGGCAAATACGAAACATGGAAATGAAAACCTTTCTAACCTTTAGCGAGGACGTTATGATTTATCAACTATTAAGGTTCGGTCTTCGTCTTCAGCGGTCTTCGTCTCGATTACTTAAAACTATCCTAGTATGAGGTTGTAGAGTAAACTTATAAAGGATTGTGTTTTTGTCACCTAAACTTGACAACTAACTTGAGATAGAAATATCAGTGGGTTCAACCGAGCAATGCTCTAACACTAACTTCATTCTTTCCGCCAAAAGATTAGAAATAATCTTATCAAAATTTAATATCAAACTTAAGGGTCTGAAAGCTTTAGGTGTTGCCGAATCCTCTTTCATAGGGATAAGTTTAATGAAAAACATATTGAGTCTCCAATCAACTGTTCTTTTCAGATAGAAATCATTGATAGCTAGAATAATATCATTCTTAATAATACTCCAACAACTCTTATAAAATTCCAGAGTAAAGCCGTCTGGACCTAGTGCTTTGTTGGCACCACACAATTAGATTACTTGAAGTACCTCCTCCTCATCAAAAGGTAGTTCCAACCAGCTGCATTGATCATCTCTAATACGATTAAAAGTAAAGTTACCGAAATTAGGAGAAAGACTTGAGGTAGCAGTGAACAAGTTAGAATAATAAGCCATAATCTCTTCTCTTATAACTTCCTGGTTGAAAACATCTACACTGTTGACCTCAATCTTAGAAATATGATTCCTCTTCCACTTTGCATTTGTTATATTTGTGAAAATAATGGGTATTCTTATCGCCATTGGTGAAGCCCTTTACCTTAGCTCTTTGATAAGCCATCCGGGCTTGAGAAACTTTCATTCTATTCACCTGAAATATAGCTTCTGTTCTGTTTTCTTTTTGAACATTTGACAAGGTGTTGTTTTCCTCCAATACATTCAGACCATGTATTTTTTTCTTTCAATAAGCTTTCTTTCTTTCTCAAATCACCAAAAGTGTCTTTACTCCATGTTTTCAAGAAGAACTTCATGTTTTGAAGTTTTCTGAAGAAAACGTAACTGGGAGATCCTACAAAAGACATTGTCGACCACCAAGTTTCTACCAGTTTTAAGAAGTCCTTGTGCTCTGGCCAATGCAGCTCCAGTTTGAAATAAGTTCTTGGCGTGAAATAAGGAAACAAGTCCAAAAGAAGTGGATTATGGTTGGAAATATTCTTCACCAGTGAAAGAAGGAAACAAGTCCAAAAATATGAAAAATTATTAAACTCACTATTCGAGAACAAGTAAGACAGGACACTCTACACTGGAGCTTAAGCAAGCAAGGTAACTTTACAGTTAACTCTATTGACAAGGACTTAAATCATATAGAAGGAAATAATATAGATTGGAACAGAATATGGAGCACGGACATAACTCCGTCAATTAAAACTTTCATCTGGAAGGCAGCACATTCGATACCACCTAATAGTGTGAGAGTTGCAGCCATAATATCATAAATAGATGTACAATGTAAGCTATGCAATGAAGAAGAAGAATCTCTAACACATGTATTTATGAGATACGATTTTGCAAAACAGGTATGGAATGCACTTAAATTATGATATACTATGTGATGAATGACAAACTTACTTTCCATGAATGGCTAAATGACTGGTTCAACCAAAGAAACAAAGGTAATTCAGTCATGAAATGGCAAGTACTGTGCAGCATCGTAACTTGGCACATCTGGAAAGACATATGTTAAATTTATAAACAGATACATATAGGTAAACAAAAAGGAGCACAACATTATGCAAACACTTTATTATAACAGATAAATGATGAACTGTTGAGTAACACACATGGACAGCTAGAGAATGGATTGAACTGTACAACAGTAACAATAAATGTAGCCTTGTCAATGACTGTTCCTATAATTTCTTCAGGTGTAGGTCTAACTTTGATTGATTATCCAGGAAGAACAGTGGAAGCAAGAGGATCGTGAGCTGGTTGTACTATTAGGGAACAACTAGAAATGGAGGGAGCCAAAGCAGTATTCTAATGGGCAACATAAATGAGTGGACACAATATTTTTTTTCAGAGTGATTCAGAACCTACTCTAAAATTACTGATGGGAATGTATATATGCCAAAGAAAGGGATATACAAGATACAAGTGTAGATGGTGAAAAATGAGAGAGGGACAAGATTGTAAAACCACTCTCTAACCACGCCTTACCTAAAGGCAATTGCCTATTCAGGCACATCTCTATAGCTCAGAATGCAACCCGTTCTACGAGCTGAATAAACTCTCTATGAGTTCTCTCTTATAACTCCCGGTGGAGAGGATGATATCATAGTGCAGTACTGATAATCTCACCAGCACATTAAACCCATTAATCTGCTTCATGTCGACATCGCCTCGAATTCTTCGACATCAGAACCAAATCCCTCAATGGTACATGGTGAAGAGTTAACAGAGACGCATCCTCATGGATTTCCTCTTAAAAATACGATTCGACATCCGAGTCTTAATGAAAATCTCAGGAATATCGAAGCTCTAGGCTTGTCCAGAGCTCTCTGAGAAGCATACAACAGCCTAAACAGGCTTAAACAGACCACACCCTAAGCTCAGGATGGTCTAATATACCATGGACAAGCACGCCATGACTTCAAGCACACTGTAGCCCAAACGCATGCATAAGCCATAGCGCCAGTGCATGCATATGCACGCATGCACCATAACACAAGTGCGCAAGTACGCCGCAATCAAGTTGAGCGTGGCTCCCAAGCCCATGGCGCCGTGAAAACCATGGTGCCACAACTTGGCCTTGGCCAAAGGCCAAGGCCGTGACTCCTCATCCCATGGCGCCGTGAAAACCATGGCGCCACAACTTGGCCTTGGCCAAAGGCCAAGGCCATGGCCTCCTTAGCCCATGGCGCCACAACTTCTGGCCTTGGCCAACGCCCAAGGACACTCCTACACACCTACTATGTGTGTCTCTAAAGCGCCACACTCACGTTGGCCACAGAGTCATAGCCACACAAGCTTACTCAAGCTCAACACAACCATGCAACATCTGCATACCACTCGAGATATCAAAACATCACACGGGGAGATAACTTTAGGGGTATTGGTATGGCCGTCTACGACAGTTGAAAGAAACTGATGGAGATAGTGGACAGTTACGAGAAGATGGCGCGAGTGGACATGTTCTACACAACTCAGGCAGTTACAGAAACCAACTCATGTCCTCCACTCCCCCACTCTTCCATGACTTCCACCCTCTCTATCGAGAGATCAGGGTGAGTTCAAAACTATAAATAGAGGCCTCCTCTATCTTCCAAGGCAGAACATCTTTCCAGAAACAACCAGATATTCAGAACACCTGAATAAACCAGAGCCTCAGAGCAAACACACCTGAGCAACTCAACACACTTCTAGCCTTGGAGATTTCCAGTCACCTTCACGGCGGAGATCTTGAACTCTTACACCCAAAACACATCCTCAACCTGATCTCAAGTTTCTTCGTTGTTCCTCCCTAGATCAACCTCTATCCTCTCTGTGACCGAAGCAAGACGTGAACGGCCATTGACTTGGTTTAGGCTCGTCTTGTTCGACTTTGATCTCGAGCACTACAAAAGTACCCAGAGACGGTGCATTGTTTTTCCAGGTAAAAACAACAAGCAAAGTAACACATTTGGAAATCAACTCATTTTGAGGTAAACTTTAGAGCAATAACTTTTGGAATGATAAGTAAGTTTGAAATGAGATAAACATCAAATCTCTCTGTTTATTGTAATAGATTATCAGACACAAATGGAGAAACAAAAACTTAACTACCAGTATGACCTATTTAGATATTCAAAATTGGAATGTAACGGTTATGAACACGAGTTTCTCCTACATGAGAACAAATCAACGATGTAATGTTTGAGGTTTTAACCTCTTTTATGATTTTTTTCTCCATTCTTGGGAATTCGTATGGCAGTTTAGCGGAAGGGCTAAAGTCAAATGTAAAATTTTCCTCTTTGATCTCCGCCACTTTCTTTAATCACCACCACTTTTCTTATCGTTATTAGACTGTTTTTTGTACCGTTGGTGGCGGCTACCACCACGCCGTATTCAACCACCGATCTCAAATAATTTCATGATTCTCTAACTCTTTTCTCAACTATGGACAAAAAAATCACACTAAAGATAGGCATTCCAAAAATCACTATGAACCCGCTTCCCTTACCAGTTAATTAGAACATCACCAATCCCTATGTCAATTTGCTCAAAAATCACATACAGACCAATCCTCACCGGAATCATATTTACCACTTTAACCTCATCAATCACATATGCTAGTTCCAATGATACCAAAACCAAAACTACACCAATCATTGCTAACCTAAAATCAATCTCTGAGTATCCTAATCCCAACTTGGTTTACCACTGTGAAACTGCTACCACTAACAAGAACTCTCTACCTTCTTTCAAATGTTTTCCTATCCCTATAAATTTACCAATTTCTTCTCATCAAACAAACATTTGGATTTTTTTTCTTAGCATCTAAACCACTTTTCACTCTGAGGATCGGCTCTCCATCGGGTTAACTCAGTAACACCGATCCCCCACTATTCATCATCTTATACAATGAATCTTCAATTGCATGTATTCTATGTTGGATAACAATCCTTTCTTGAACCATATACACCTTCCAAATAACAATATCAACACATGCATGTCCGTTTTCAACTCCGGAAGTTAACTTCTACTCACTTTAAAACTTGGTTCTTGCATTTTTATTCAAACAGAGCTTAATCTCCAACCTCTTCGATTTCTGTTTATCTTGAGCCCCTAACTACCCGTTCACTTTGCGTCTGAATCTTATCTTTCCTACACTATCTTTTTCAGATTCTCACAAACCTCTAGTTCCCCCAATACTAGTTCTCCTTTTCCACTCATAAATTCTTATTTTATATTACGATTTCTTTTAGAAAGTGCGCATGTTGGATTATCCATTCCTACAAGCCAATTTGCTGCAGTCGAGAAGAATTTCATCATTCAGTCCCTATGTTTAAAAGGAATAACATCCCTGAATCTGCAGATACTCCTCAGTCTCATCCCTCTTCAAAACCTTCACATCACTACCATGGGGTTAAAAACCGGAATATAACTACTGCATCACCTTCTCCTACCAACTCTAACAAACACAAAAAAACTCGGAACCAAAAGCAACATCCAAAATCCAAAAGTAACCCCAAAATAAATCAACAAGAAGCCATTATCCAGCAACTGTCAGATAAGATGACCGATCTCATGCATGACTCTACCTTGCATGTAGCTGTTAAAGTGTTTTCAGGCAAAATCACGAACATCAACCTCAACAAAGTGCTTACCACTACATGGAGTCCCTTCAAATTAGCACAGGTACAACCTACAAACAAGTCTGGAATATTTCAGGTAACACTCTTTAAAACCTGAACATAAACAACTCATACTAGCTCAACAGACTTGGACATAATGGTCTGATTTTTCTTGTTGAAGATGGTGAAAATTTTCTTAAATTCCCTACTAAATGTTTTCTCAAAACATCTTTCTAGGTTCATCTGGTTCCTCTCCCGGATTCTCTTAAGAATCCTGAAAATTTGAATGCAGTTATTCTTGAAACTAAAACTGGTATTGGCCTTGAATTCCATCTCAATCTTCTTCCTCTATAATCAGATTTCAGATACAACTCTCTGACCCGGTTATGCTTGGATTCTATGTGGAAATAAATGAAAAACAACAATGGGTTCATTACGTGTACCAAAATCTACCTATTACATGCTTCAATTGTGGATATATGAACCATTTGGAAAATGAGTATACTGTTGATCTGACTAGACTGCGCCGGTTCTATCCAGAATTCCCATTTCATAAACTGAAAGTCAGATGAGAAGATTCAACCGTGACTCACTACAACTATCCTTGGCTCAACCTATTGACATGTAATACTCACACTTTACTCAAAAGACTAATTCTTCTGATGATGCAGTTCTTAAGGTTATAAAATACTTGCTCTCTGAGTCTCCAGGTTCTTCTTCTGCTTCATCTCCTAGTAGTGTAGTTATAGATATTGATACCCATGCTACTTCTCCAATGTACTCTCCATCAAGCTCCACTCGAATGAAACAAGTTCTTACCAAATTGGCTTCCAGCATGTCTGCTTACGCTTGGAAACCAGTGACAGTACACCCTACAAGTCGACTACCTCCATCCAAAATGGGTAATTCTACAAGGGTGGAAATTCAGGATGCCAAGAAGGAGCTCAATGTTGCACAATCGTACCATCTAAACCTCCTTCAAAAACTCAGGAAACAGATAAATTTTTTGATAAGCTTCTCAATGAAGAATCAATCCTAACAGGGGTGTCTTTAGCCAAAGTTGGGGTTCAACAAGGATATTTAAACTCTCGGTTGGCGGTTATGGATCCTTCACTTTGGGCCACCCATAACCAGAACCAATTGGAACCTTCTTTACAACCTTCACTGCAACTTCCTTATTTGCAATACCTGTCTGACCCTCAACTGGGAAATCTCCCAAAATTTTACCTCAAGGAATACATAGATATGATTATTGACTTCCTTCACAAGTATGAGGATGCTAAATTTTTTTGGCAGGTTTCTCTAATCGAAGGCATCCCAAGATTAGTGGTTATAAACACAAAAAAGAAAAGACACCAATCAAACGATCAAAGAACTAATGCAGCTCAATCAGACGGAACCAATCACTTCTTAATGTGCAGATACTCCTTCAGTTCCTTCTGCAACAATAATTTATGATAACATTCAGGAACCATCGACTGATACATGTGTCATTACCTATACGAGAATAGGAAGACCACCAGGGAGATCCAACTCAAAGCCAATGTCTGATTCCGTTCAGGACTGTGCTGCAATGCTACCACCAACAAAAGCAAGGAAACTGGATCATAATCAACCACATCATGGAAGCAGCTCCGCCATTTTCAGTTCACAACATTCTGCTTTCCCTTCTAAAGGATTGAGGAAATCTTGATCTAAAAGACCTTTCTCATTGACTCAACAACTATTCCTCTAAAAAAAGAACGAATACACACAATTGATGAGCTAGAAGAATAAGAAGAAGAGATTGCAGTCAAAATGCTCTCGTCAGGAATGCGACTGTCTGGCAACAACTAGCACTCGCAGCAGGAATGATCGCCTCAGGTATGAACTATCAAGACTTCGAACCAGTTTTGATAGTTCTAATTGAGTGGTCATCCACACTTTTTTGGATTCTGCATTCAGGTGTTGATGTCATGTCTGACATTCAAGCTCATACCTTTAGGTGGATTCCGGAGACAAGCATGTTTGGTTTTTTTCAAGTCTGTTGGTCGAGTTCATTCTTCATACATCTGGGCAACTCAGCTGGGTTGTCTGCCAAGAGGACCTCAGGGTCTTCACACCATTATGGTTCATGGTGTTTGGGTATTTTGGGTTACTTCTATCAAGCTGTCTCAGTTTCTTGGGTTATTACTTATGATCTTGTTGCTGTCAGGCTACTCAATAGGGCAGACATAGGTTCGCATAGTTCTAGGTTGGTCATAGTGCAATTCAGGCTCAAACACTCTACATTTTGGTTTTTGTTCACTTGTAAAATATCTCACCATGTAATGGAATTGCCTATATAAATAAAATGACCTTCCTTTAAAAAAAAACTTCAATTTAGTGTTAAAGTTTTGATCATCAATGAAATTTGGGAATGAAGAGCCACTAGATACTATCAGTATTTTCTCAAAAAACAAAAGCGTACTCGTAATGGAGATTGGTCTATGTTTGGGAATGTTTCTATTCATATTAGAAATAGCTAAGATCGAGAAAGCAAAAAGACGGTGATTGAATAAAAAGCATTCACACTAATACCTTACATGAAACTAGCTCATAACCATTGTAAAAATCTCATAGTTGACTTACTTCAGTAAATGAGGTGAGATGATGAATTGCTCGAGGAGTGTCTAGGTAATTCAATAGTGTAACAATAGAGATCCTGGATACTAGAATGAAGGTTTACTCTCATTCAAGATCCACTCTCTTGCTCCTAGTCCTCTTAGATATGGTGCCTACCCCTGGTGCTGGTGTTGGTATTGGAAGCCCCAATACTGCAAGCCCTGCAATCTTCTCAGCTCCATTGGTACCCTTCTTCTTTCATGTCCTTGGAGCTCTCTGGAATAACTCTGAGTGATACCTTGATCAAACTACACTGGTATTTGACTTTGCATTTCAATGAATTAAACTCTCATCATATGTCCAACTTTTATTATGTCATGTTCTTGCTCACTAACTTGTTTTCATCTAAATTAACCTGTCATGTTTTCTAGTTAGAAGTAAATTAAAATCTTAATTGTTATGTAATAGGCGGGGATCCCATGTTATTCCTCCGGAGAAGAACATGTTGCTCATATTTTCCTTGCCGAATGGTTCTCATCCTCATAGGTTTATCGATTTGTGAATTAATTAGTGGATAAAGCTTATTATTCCCTATTCATGGATTGAGTTGGGGTTGAGGTCTTGAGAACCCATACATATTTTTCAAAACTTTATTCAATGTGTCTTGTAAATTAGAGATCTTCTCATTCTCTAACTTTAAGCATTCTGAAGGGTAGTGACCCTTTGTTTTGCAAAATTGGCAAAACTTCCGATTTCCCCTTTTGGATTATTTATTGTTACCCTTGTCAACCTTAGTAGAGACAACATGCTCCTTTTCAGAAATATCCACTTTCGACGACATCTGTTTTAAGGGTGTTACCGGAATGACTTGTTGTAATATTTCGTAGATTAATTTCAATTATTTAATATCTTTTTCATTCCTTAATTTTTTTCATTGGCATAATCAAAAGCCGAGTTTATGGAACATGACTTGGATAGATGGAGCTCATCACTGTCCAAATAATTATCAAGTATATCCAATAAAAATTACTAGTAGTGAATTCTCCGTTGTGATTTTTTCAATCAAAGATTTTTTTTTTCATAGACATTGTCCACGAGAGAATTTACTCTAGCTTCCAAACGTGAGATTTATGAGCTTTGGAATATGAGAAGTTGATAAGTTCGCTACTTTCCGCTCCATCTTCTCTACCGATGTCAGAATCGGAATTAACATGAGATTTAAGAAATAAGTGTTTTCTTGAGGTTTTTTTTCTACCTTCTTGATCTCACAGGATTACTACATTGATCCTCCATAGAATTTGATCCAATCTTAGCAATTAACTGAGTGATTATACTGTTATCATACTCTGGTGAGGTGTTGTACGAGACAAAGTTCGTGTTTGGGTTCACGAACAAGTCAAACACAAACAATTACGTCTTATAGGTGTTTGCCGAACACTGATACCAATTGAAAAAATGGGGGTACCCAGATACACCACCAACTTTTATTAGGTTCGTGAACTATGCCTAGTCAATGGACGATCTCAAAAATCAATATCCAAAGACGATTACTTGGACAATCTCACAAATCAATATCCAAGGTTAACTTAAGAAATATTTATATTACAAACTCAGGATTCAAGACAAAGACAAGTCTTTGTAATTATTTTGACAAGATTGGAACTCGCTACATATTTAATAATATACAATGTATTTGTTTATATTTTAATTATAATAGTTACAAGATTATAATGCGGAAATAAAGTAAAGTAAGACATCATAAATTTTGTTAACGAGGAAACCCCAATCCAAAAAAAAAAAAACCAGGACCTAGTCCATATTTGAACACCACACTGTATATCCTCTACAAACACTAGCCTACAATCTGACTTCGGATTGGAATGTAGTTGAGAACGAACAAACCCTACAAGCGATTCAACTTCGGTTGTGCTCCTTACATATCTTGTTTCTCACAAGAATCGACGCACTTGATTCCCTCAACTGAAGTCCGTTAAAGCCTAAGAGATGCTTCAGCTGTTGTGCAGGCTTTTATACTCAATCTGCCTCTAATAAAGAATGTATGTGACTTCTTGTTTAGATATGATCAATTAATACCATAAATCTCTTTATTATTTATTTAGGGTATAGTACACGAAACACCTAACAACGATACTACAATAACCTTTAGGATTTAGCCTTACTGAAAAGAGCCTTACAAAGTTTTCAATCAAATCTTGGATGTCGAAAGAGTGAGCCACACAACTTAACCAAGATACAAAATGTCAAAGCTATCGAAAGATTTAACAATTATGTGCTCCACGGATCCTCAATGAAGTCTTTCAAATAGTCGTAGACCAATTTCCTATGAAAAAATGTCTCGAGTTTAAAAACTATGACGACAATATACGATAAAGGATTAGGATCAAGTTGTAAATGGTTTTGATTTATTCAATTTTATTCAAGCAACAATTACTTGGGTCACTAGTAATTTGCGAGCCGTGTAAATCGAATCCGTTACTTGCACAAGACACCAAGTAATCAAGAGTTCTTTCTTGAAAACTTAGGAGTTTAATCATATAGTAATAACATTGAGGTCAATTAAATATGGAACCCTTATTTTTATGAAATTTTTCGAGCTCCCTGGTTCGCCAACCCTAGTTTCTTGGTTCGCGAACTCCGATAGTTTTTCGAGGATCTAAAATATAAGGACTATATATTCGTACATTTGATTTGCTAACAAATATTCATGTAATTGGATTTCAAACCATTCTCACTTTAATCCTATCTCAAGATAAATGCTATAACAAGCATGTCTTTTCGAATATGATCCTTCTTATATAAATGCTAAAGTATGTTTCGAAGTGATAGATAAGTAGATGAAAAGAGTCCAAGGGAAATTCACACTAACCTTTGATTATAAAGTCTTCATGATATCTTCGTGTATTCTTCAATCTTCAGTCTTCAGGGTTATTCAATGAAACTTGAGACTCAACTGCTTAATCTAATTCCAGTATCCAAAGCGACTTTAGTAGACTAAATCAAAGATTATGTTTTGACATTTAAACTTGACAAATAACTTGACATGGGTTCCACCGAGATATGCTCCAACAACAACCAATCGAGATTTCATTCTATAAAAACTGATACAATCGGTAGACATGTGTATTACAGTTGTTGATTACATAACTATTCAAGACTTTAGTTTTACAAATTAATATTCCATCGACATGCATGTGTATTATAGCTACCTATCATTGTTGTGCCAAACAATTTTAACATTACTTCTCTATAAGTGGTTTTAGTCGACAAACATGTGTATCATATCTGCCGATCGTAGTTGATGTTCTTCAATTACGAACAACATCAACTAATAGCTAAATCGAACCGCCGACTTTAACCATATTTTGTGACATTTTTGAGCATACTGGGGGCTACATCTTAATTGCCTAATTTAAATCATAACAACTAATTAACAATAATCATTCAAAAGGCATATTAGTCATTATGAAAAACTGTTTAGTCGTTATATAAGCGGAAATTTTCCATTTTCCTAGTTCCAAAATATAGACGGATTCCAAATATCAAGATGACTTTTGACCATTCATAACCTAGCGAACAAGATAAAGGATAAAACAAGAAAAATACGAAACATAATGAATTTTCTTAATTTAAGAGAATTGATCCCCTCCGCCTATATATATATGTCAAATGTAGTGACAGTTATACAGTTATCTGTTTTCTGTTCTTAACTGTCTGAGTGTGTGTGTGTGTTACACACTTACATTTATTACTGTTTAGTGTGAGCTGTATTACTTAACACGTGTCCTATTCTCATTTGCTGTTACTCTCCTCCAGGCTGTCACTAGTAGCTCTTGTCGACTAGTATATATGTACTACTCTCTGCTACTCTATCTGTAAGGTCTGAGACCATTTCTTTTGTTTTGTAATGGATTCAATAATGTTACTATGGTATCAGACGCCATAGATAGCTTCACAGCTTAGGTTTTGATCCTTTAATGGTGTTTTTTGTCTTCAACAACTGAAATTTCTTGAGTTTTTCAATTCTTTTTCACATCTTCAGCTTTGTTGAAGCTCTGTACTCTGATCCATTCAAATTTTTTGATCTTTCTGATCAATTTTCTTGGTCTCAACCTGTTTTTCATTCGATCTCAGATCTATTTTGTTTTTAATTCTCTTTCTGTGTTGTTAAATCTCTACTTTCTTGAGCTATTTCTTTGTTGATGATAGGTGGATTTCCTTCCTCTTCTGCATCAATGGAGAATCCGACTGCAAATTCATTTTCTAATGTTAGTATCAGCGCTTTACAAAATGTTTCACTGAAGCTGAAGGAAGATAACTTTATCTCATGGAGAAACTTGCTGAATCCTGTTATACAGAGATATCGATTGATGCGTTTCTTGGATGGATCTCATCCATGTCCACCTCAATTCACTAATCCGCGTAATCAGATGAATGGAATTGAGAATCCTTTGTATACAGACTGGAAGGCTGAAGATTCTACTATCCTAATGTGGTTACACCTCACAATTACAGATGATGTTCTTGTTTATTTATCTAATTCAAACACATCTCATGAGTTGTGGACCAGTATTGAGAACCGCTTGGGAGATCTTCGTCTACTCACTCGATTCAACTCAGAACAAGATTGTTCTCTATTACTCAAGGTGAGAAATCTATTCCAGCTCTCAACAATGAAATCTGCATGTTAACAGATCAATCAGCAGTTGCTGGAGATTTTATTTCAGACAAGGATCTTGTTGATATTACTCTCAAGGCTTTAAATGATGAATATATCCCTTTTGCAACTTCTATGCGCCACAAGCATCCTCCTGTAAGTTGTAACTTGTATTGAACTTCACAATAGCTTGTTAAGTGAAGAATCAGCTGTGACTGCTAGACATTCTAAAGCAAATTCAGATTCAAGAGCTTTTGCTGCCAATTCTCACTCTCCTTCTGGTTCTTATTCAAGATGAATTCTCAGAGAGGTAATTTTAGAGGAGGTTATAGAGGCAACTGAAAAAAGCAGGGGTACCGAAATACAACCAACTTTTCGTTTGGGCTCGTGAGACTTGTGGTCAGATCTGGATAATCTCAAAAATCAATATCCAGATCTGTTAACTTGAATTTGGATCACAAGGATCAGTCCAACGCAAGACATGGTCTTGGTAAATCCAATGGATGGATTGAGGACAACGATCAGGTTTATAATAACGTACTTCTTGTGTTTGCTTTAATTATATAATCAGAGAATATAATGCGGAAAGTAAAGCACACAAGACACCAGGGATATTTTTTAACGAGGAAACTACAACCTGTAGAAAAACCTCAGGACCTCGTCCAGATTGAACACCGCACAGTACAAACTGTCTACAAACACTAGCCTACTATAAGACTTCGGTCTGGGATGTAGCAGAGACCAATTCCAACCCTCCAAGTGAACTGGCTATTGTCGCACTCCTTACGTCTCTAGATCCTCCACAGATCGTCACGCACTTGATTCCCCAAGCTGACGTCCTTTATAGGCCTAGGAGTTTCTTTAACCGCTGTTAAAGGCTTGTGTCAATAATTCCGCCTTTGCAACCTCAATTATCAACTGTATGTTTGAACTGTCCTCTATCAGTTTGACATACACAAAGTGACTTCCTTCGGATTTCTCCAGGTCATACGGAAATCTACTTACAAGCGGGGGCTGACAAGTAAACCGAGTAAACTATGCCCAACTTGTCTCTACCTCAGTTGTATACGAAGAATCACTTAAGAACCTTATACAACTGGAGCTAACTAGGTCTTACAACACCGAGTGCAGCCGTGCGTTGCTTCCTTTCAACCTTGTGTGTAACGTATCAGTTCTTGAATGGCCTTATATCAGAAGAGAAGGACCGTAGAATAGACAAGAACGTAATCAGGTTACCAAGGTTACATGTTACTCCGATATCAACCACTAAGGTCTCAATCTCCTACCTGTGCTTCCCAACTCTCAAGTGAAGTCTTTATAGTCGTAGGTAAATCCCAAGAGGAACTGCTACTTGATAGAGGATGACTATACCACAACAAGCATTCACCGAAGTGAAAAGAGTTTTACGATCAATTCCACAGAGGATCTTCACGTATGCTTGATGCTTGCGGTTTTCGTCCTTAGACACCTCTATTTATAACACTCAACAAGATAGGTTTCTTTGGAATAAAGCAACTAGTTACTTGTTCCACAAGTTTAGGAAACCCTAACTTGCAAACCAAGAAACCTAGATTTATCTTAATTGAAAATATTTTATCATTTATCTCCCAAGTGTTTTATTAGCTCATAAACACTTCAAGATTGATATCCAACAGACCAAAGATAATCTTTATCTTATTGACACATTGAGAATCGTTAGATGAACCACATAAGATATTTTCGTGATAACCAAGTCCAACTAAGATATAAGGAGTCAGAGTTTAACCCGAGTGAAAAAATCCAGAGAATATTCACTATGGACGGTTCGCAAACCGTCCATCTGAATTACGACCAAAAGCATCGAATCTGAGGTTCACGTAAGGTACGCGTACAAATTGATACTTTGGAACTCAGGAGTTTTTCCCAAGTCACTGTTCATGAACGGTTCGGGAACCGTCGTCATTCAGATTAGGGTTTAACTTGGATCCGCTGGAAGTTCTGGGCTGAACCAGTACTTAGACGTGTTAGACGCCCTCAGCTATAATCCACTGGACTCTTGCTCAAGAGTACTCCTTTAGATTCACCCATATCCAACAAGTGATTTGCAAGCAAACCATTGCAATGGACAAATGGTATCAAATCTATCTCATGTATTCTTGTAAACTTAGTATTCGTGGGAACAAATACCAACATAACACATGGTCATGTAGACAAGAACACGATCTCAATCGCTATTAGTATCTCTACTAAAGTAGCCGACTATTTCGAAAGATAGAGAAAGCAGAATAGAAGAATTTTCATAAAAGTCATAACTCCTACTAACCTTTTGTCGATGAAGAATAAATGATGTCTTCTTTGTATTCACAGTCTCCGTCTACAAGGTCTCTACTACTTAGTCTATATCCCAATTTCGAAATCTAAACTCTAGTAGGCTAAATCAAGAATTGTGTTTTGACACCTAAAACTGACAACCAGCTTGACATACCAACGCTAGTGGGTTTGACCGGACAATGCCCTAACAACAACAACAACAATTATAGAGGTTGACACTTTCCTAATCTGGCAAATTTTCATAGATCTGGTGCTGGTAGAGGCAATAATGCAGTTGAGAAGTGTCAGATTTGTCAGATGGTTGGTCATACTGCTATTACATGCAATGAGAGACTTAAATTTGGTTATCAAGGAAGAACACCACCACCTAATCTCAGTGCAATGCTTGCTGCTGCTGACATATTTGATTATGAACCTTGGTATGCTGATAGTGGAGCCAATAATCATATTGCAGCTGAAGTTGATGAGTTTGAAGATGCTTCTCCATATGATGGTTCTGAAATGATCACCACTGCAAATGGCCAAGGTATGAATATTCTCATTTTGGTCATACTATTAAAACTGTTGATGATCATTCCTTTCACCTAGACAATGTCTTAGTTGTTCCTAAAGCCTCACAAAAACTATTATCTGTTCACAATTTCACTATAGATAACCATTGCTCTATAACTTTTGACTCATTTGGTTTTTATGTCAAGGATCTCATCTCACAGAAGATTCTTTTCTAAGGACCACATGAAAATGGATTGTATCCATTCTACTTCACCAACACAAACAAATTCAAGAATAAAGCCTTCAATGCTTCTCTCTCACAAAGTGAAATGCTACACAATAGATTTGGTCATCCCTCCTTTCAGACAATGCAGAAGTTATGTCACATGTTAAATCTGTCTCATGTGTCTAATAAGCTTGTTTTCTGTAATGCTTGTAAGTTGGGAAGGATTCATAAACTTCCCTTCAGTATGTCAATAACCAATGCTAGTAAGCCATTAGAGCTACTACATATGGATCTCTGGGGTCCATGTCATGTTGGTTCAGTGTCAGGCTATTACTACTATGCCAATGTAGTTGATGAGTTTACCAAGTACTGTTGGATTTTTCCTCTTCACTAGTGGAAATCAGCCACTTTGCTACACTAGACAACTACACACTTTATCCGTAGCAATGGGTACTACGGCCATAGTGTGTAGCAGAGCAACAAGTGGCGTAGCAGATTTGGCTCATTTTATTTACATGTTTGCCATCAGCTCTGCTACGCACACCACCACTAGCATCATCCGTGTTAAAACACCTGGGCCCACTGAGCCTTATCACTTATCGCCCTTAAACCTTATCACTTTAGATCTGATTCTCATTCTATTCCCTTCCCTTCCCCACCGCAGCCTCTCTTGCTCTTCCTAGACGCAAATCTCATTAGATCTGAGGAAAACACCACCAGTACTCAAATCTCTCACAAAATCTATTTTCTCATTCTCCCCAAATTCATAACCTCTACCAGTATCAGTTTCTAACAAACCCTAGAAGTAAATAAAACTCTAAAAAGATCAATACTCTTACTCTTACTCATTCTGGTGTTGATTCAGCGTGGTATTGCAAGATCAGAAAGGTGGAATCGGCGTTGGTGGTCATATAAGATATCTATCAGTACCTTCATTCCGTGGAGGTAATAATTGATTTGTTTTTGATTTCATTTATTGACTTTAGATCTGTGTTCATGAGACATATAGATGCCATTTGTGATGCTTAATGCCTGAACATTCACAAACAACCCTATAATCCAAGTTTGATGCTTGTTTTTTCAGATATTGCTACTTATTCTTCTTCCTTCTATGCTTTGGCGTACTTCTATTTATGTTTTCATGTTTGTGCTTACAGGGATGCTAATGAAGCTAGCTCGACTCTTAAGAAGAGGTAAAAACATGGATGTTAATGAGTACATCAGTCATTTGGAAATTATTCTCGGGTAAGCTTGGATAGACTTTGGATCTTGCTGAAATACTTATCTTCTTTTTATATATGATCTTATCTTATCTAATTATTATCGAGTTTTGTCGCTCAATTAAGATTAAAAGATAGTAAGTAATCGAAAATGGACAGAGTTGCAATAGGATTGAGTATCACCAATTCACCATGTTTGATTTGAATTTAGGCAGACAATAGTAGATAATACTTTCTTTCCCAATGACCCACTGTGCATAATGGATTTACAGACACAATGTTGCAGTTAGCAAAATGCTACTTAACCGTATGTAGGATATCTTGATAGTGTGTTTGTCTTTGGTGTTTTCCTGTTGTATCCTTTCGAGTCTTTGATCCTTTTATTATGTACAATATTATTCATTCTGACTGACTTAAACGTCTTGTTGTTTTAGGTTGTGGCTTGTGATGACATAAGTGGTAAAGAGGAAGCTTAATTTAGCTGTGATTTTAATTTGGTGGGGATTAGTTGCGAACTCAGGATTTAAATCATTTTTTTCTTCTTGCAACTTTGAACTTGATCATTGTAACTTCAGTTTTCAACCTTGTAATCAATACAATGAAATTTTGTTTAAAGTTTTCGCACTTGTTTCAATTTAATTTCAGTGTCGTTTCATATAATTACAGTTTCAGTTAGCTTGGAATTCTAACGGCGGGGCATTCAGCAAAATCTGAATCCAGGTTGATTCAGATATGGTTCAGTCAGGAATTCAGCTCTGCAGCTGAATCTGTTTTTTTTTTTTTTTTTAATTTTAGAAACCTTGACTACTACGGATACAGACCGTAGTAGTATAACTACACACCCAAGTGCGTATCAGAACTGCTACCCCTCTTAGGCGTGTTTCACAAACTAACACGCCTAAATTGCCACCCTTTTTAACACGGATGGTGTGTGTAGCAAAACCGTGTTTAACTACACACCCCAGCCGTGTTAAAACATGCTATTTCCACTAGTGCTTATCAATAAATCAGATTCAGGAATGCTTTTGTGCAATTTGTTACTCAAATTGAGAATTTATTGTCTTTATCTGTCAAGTGTATTAGGACTGATGGTGGTGGTGAGTTCATTGCTAGCTCTCTGCAAGATTTCTTGCTTCACAAAGGGATTTCACATGAATTTTCATGACCTCACACTCCAGAGCAAAATGGTGTTGCTGAGAGTAAACACAAGCACATTCTTGATGTCAGTATAACCTTACTCATTCAATCAGGTTTACCTGATAAGTTTTGGGTTGAAGCATTTCAAACTGCTAATTACCTTATCAACAAACCACCTACTAAATCAATTCAGTATGTCTCACCCTATGAATTTCTATTTCATAAACCTCCTGATTATGGTTCTCTCAAAGTTTTTGGCTGCTCTTGCTTTCTATGGCTTAAGCCTTATACATCACACAAGCTTGAACCTAGAAGCAAACACTGTATTTTCATTGGCTATAGTCTTAAACACAAAGGGTATAGATGTCTTGACCCTGCAACTGGCAGGGTATACATTTCCAGACATGTGATATTCAATGAAGCTCATTTTCCTTTTCTAACCACTGATTCTTCAACCCATGTACCAACTTCTCTTTCTGATGATATTTTTTATGATTGTCCAACTGAACTTGCTAATGACTTAGACACATCATCTTCTTCTGCTTGTATTCCTCCTAACACACCCATCCTACCTGTTATTCCTAAGAATGATCATCAAATGGCTACTAGAGCCAAAATGGGGATATTCAAGCCCAAAAGCATGCTAGATACTAAGCACTTATTACCTGCTGTTTTTTTGTGTGATGTTACTCCTCCTACTCCTACTTGTTTTACTCAGGCAAACAAGATACCCAAGTGGAGAATATCAATGGTTAAAGAACATGATGCACTGGAAAGGGCAAGAACATGGACTAAGGTTCCACCTAAACCAGGAAAAAATGTGGTTGGTTGCAAGTGGGTATTCAAAGACAAGTTTAAAGCTGATGGTTCTCATGATGTTCACAAATCCAGACTAGTGGCAAAGGGGTTTCATCAGAGATATGGTGAGGATTTTACTGAAACATTTAGTCCAGTGGCAAAACCTACAACAGTGAGAATAATTTGGCATTAGCAGTTCAATTCAATTGGAAAGTAAAGCAATTGGATGTAAGTAATGCTTTTCTCCATGGTGACTTACAAGAAGAAGTTTATATGACTCAACCACCTGGCTTTGTTGATCCAGAACATCCAGACTAGGTTTATCTACTTCACAAATCTATTTATGGTTTAAAGCAAGCTCCTAGAGCATGGTATGAGAAGTTATCTAATATTTTGCTTGCAGTTGGTTTTGTTGCTTCTATAGCTGATCATTCTCTGTTTGTTCTCAAGAATGACAGACTAATTACCATTATTTTGGTGTATGTTGATGATATCTTGGTCACTGGCAATGATGAATCTTATCAAGCAGAACTTCTGATCACATTACAATCCCATTTTACCAGTTAAAGATCTTGGTGATATTCATTACTTCTTGGGCTTGGAGGTCAATAGGAACTCATCTTCTCTTTTTCTTTCACAAACCAAATATGTTCTTGACCTACTGAAGAAGTTCAACATGATTGGAGCTAAACCCTGCAATACACCAGCCTGTACTACTACAAAGTTGAGCAAATCAGCTGGAACTCCTTTGGATAATACTTCTGAATACAGATCTATAGTGGGTGCTTTGCATTATCTCACTTGGATAAGACCTGATATCTGTTATACTGTGAATCAGGTTTGCCAACACATGCAACATCCAACTACTCAACATCTCACAGCTGCAAAGAGAATTTTAAGATACATCAAAGGCACTTTGGATCATGGCATTTCTTTTCATAAGGGTGAATCAACTCTGTTGGGTTTCTCTGATCCAGACTGGGCAGGTAATGTTGATGACATGAGGTATACTGGAGGTTACTGCATTTATTTAGGGGATAATCCCATCTCTTGGTCATCTAAGAAGCAAAGGACAGTAGCAAGGTCAAGTACTGAAGTTGAGTACAGAACTTTAGCACATAGTGCAGCTGAAATGGTGTGGGTCTGTTTTCTTCTGAAAGATCTGCATTTTCCAATTCTGGCTCCACCAAGATTAGGCTGTGACAACATCAGTTCCATCTCGTTAGCTTCAAATCCTATTCTGCACAATAAGATGAAACATGTGCACATTGACTATCATTTTGTTAGAGAACTAGTGCAGAAAAAGGCTCTGGATATTTTCTATGTTCCAACTCTGGATCAGGTGGCAGATATCTTCACCAAAGCTTTACATGGGCCTAGATTTCTCTATTTGAAGTGCAAACTGAAGATTGTTGGTGATCATCAGTTTGTAGGGGGGTAGTGACAATTATATATACAGTTATCTGTTTTCTGTTCTTAACTGTCTGAGTGCATGTGTGTTACACACTTACATTTATTACTGTTTAGTGTGAGCTGTATTACTTAACACGTGTCCTATTCTCATTTGCTGTTACTCTCCTTCATGCTGTCACTAGTTGCTCTTGTCGACTAATATATATGTACTACTCTCTGCTGCTCTAGCTGTAAGGTCTGAGACCATTTCTTTTGTTTTGTAATGGACAAGGGATTTGCCCGTGCCGCAAATGGCACGGGACTGTTTAATATCGTGAATATCTTTGAAATATGTCTTTATCTCATAACCCCCCAAATCTTTCAAAGACCTCTTGGCCCTTGACCAATATTCTAGATGACCTATCAGAATATTTATTTAGTTCTTTATTTTGAAATATGTCTTTTCTACTCCCAAATTTCCGTCTATAAAATTGCCCGCAAATTGGAGATACCACTTTGATTTTGACTGTGTGAAACTTATTAGTGGGAAATTATTCGTAGATCGAAGTCACAGAACGCCCTCGAAACAACACAAATTATTAACTCTGACAAAGTGATTCAGACCTTGAAAGCACATTTAAACACCTCTCAAAACTTATCTGCAGTCACTACCATAAACACTCATTATCCAGATTCAATCAAAATCACTCCTATTTTGATGGCCATAAACAACTTGATGGCCTAGTCAGTACAGAAATATACAGTATCACACTCATGAAGCACATTGTTTCATTTGGTTGGTTAGTAATCTAATATCAGCGTCTCCTGGTGATATATTTTCCATGCCTGGTTTCTTCCACAAAACTGCCTTCAGTTCAGTATAAAGAGGAAAAGGAATTCCTAAAAGAAGAATAAAATAAAATAATCTTACTCGTAGATACAACAAATGAAAACATAGATCCTTCATGAAAGGTAAGTAAAATTTACTGAAGAATCAACCAATCCATGATTCCTCGTAACCACTCTTTCTTTGCTCATCAACACTTCGTTTTCTTGCTTTAATTTCTTCTGCAAGTTTACAACCTGCACATATAATGTGAAGAATACTTAATAAAAGGTGAAAGACTAATCTTCTAATGGTTTAAAAAATGCGAAAATTTAAATCAGTCAACACAAAACATTTGATAGTTCTTCATGTGGTACATCAAGAATAAAACCAAAACATCTATCAATGAAAAGGCTGTTGCAATATGTTTGTGCATATCATCAAATGATCTCAATTATCTCAATTATAATCAATCTAAATTTAGACAAAGAATGAAATGTTAAAAAAATGTACTTTTATGGCGTACCTCAATCAATCAACTGCGAAAATACGATCAAATATTTCTTCGGTCTCATAAGTTGTTATATCAGCTAATAGAACCTTGATATTTGACCCCTTAATCTCCCTGGTTACGCGAAAAATACACATTAGCTGTTACATCAATATACTGAAGAATGAAGTGGTGTTACTCAAGTGTAAACTATACAGACTATTTACATCATGTGGTCAAATGCGGTTTACAGTATTTGCGACACTGAAGCAATTCAAAATGAAGAAATACCATGTTTATACACTTACTTGCATTTTCCTGTAATCTTTTTGCTCCTTAGAACTTGTAAGTTGTAACTCCAGTAAATTGATAGTTCTTAAATTTATTTGCACCCCAAAGAGCTACAACTCCAAATCCACACCCTAAACACCTACACTCTGACCATCTTTGATTTGTGCCCTTTCCATATACAAATTTGTATATCAGCTTCGTCCAACGTCGTTGATTCATCAGTATAGCACCCTGCACTGTATGCATATCAGAGACTTTGAGTTTCTGTTTTAGTAACCAAATCTGACCAAAAAAAAAACTAAAAATGGTTCTGGCAATGGACTTACTTACCATTGTTTCATGCTGCTTCAATGTGGAATTTTAAAAATGACATAGGTGCTTCATATCGCAAATTCTGCAACCACAGTTATTCTATTGCAACAGACCCTGGACTTACTTTCGAAAGGACTTTTAAAATTCTCTCAAAGATATCAGCCAATGCTTTTCCATGGACAATCAAAATTCTACAACAAAAAATAAATTCATGGATTTATGTAAGTATGGGGACAATATCAAGCCTAGGCAAATCAAATCTTATGTAGTAAAACACACATATCAAAAAGTTAAGTTCTTGAAATCTATTGGATAAAAGTAACAACTCCAATTTATAACCCAAAATAGTCGTACCTGGGGTTAATCCTGAAAAAGGAGAACAAAAAAAAAGATTAACAACCAAGTTTCAGGAATTTGTCAAAAGAAATAAGAGCCATAAATAATCAATGATAACCCAAAATCAATGAACCCAAATCGATCATACCTGGGACTAACTAATGGATCTAATGGACTGATACCTATAAGATACCATTCCAGTAGTTGTGAAGAAGAAGAAATGGTTTTCAATTCTCAGTTGATTGCCCATTGAAACGCCTAGGGTTCAATGGACCGTGCGGTGTTAAGCTTGCTCAGAAGGGGGACCTAACAATTAAAATTAAAACGTCCGTAACGTTTGCATTTATTTGCTTGGACAACTATAACCATCCGATCATTATCTTCCTTTTTAACAGATCCAGACCATCGGATTAGACACTTGGCGACATCTCAACGGCCCGTTTGTCTAAGCCAAGTTGTCTTCGATGTGTTTTATACTATTGATTCAATAATGTTACTAAAATGGAGGGAGTATTTGGTGGCCTCAAATAAACTGAAGTGGCCCTCAAATTTTCCAGGATATCAAGTAGCATTATTTTTCTATAGGTGTCCCATGACTCCAATCCATATTATGACAGTGGGTGGAAACTTTAACTCCTCTGAAGTTGTCTTCTCACCATGTCACTCAAGGCAACAACAACTACTGGAACAGCAAACTTCTGGTTCTCTTCACCTCATCAAAACCATAGAAAAACTCTTTTCATCAAACAGGATGGTTACTTCAGCTTCAGACCCTTCTCAAAAATATATCTTTTATCCTCAAATTATACTGCTTCAACTTCTCATGGAGCTTCTACGGTACTCATTAAACAAGATAAAATCAACTGCAATACAGAAATTGCAAGATTATGTGAAATGGGTGACCTTAAAAATGCCATGAGCTTGCTATGTGATTCTCCAGTATCTCACATTGAACTGAAGACATTCTGTGTAATCTTGCAGCTTTGTGCAGAACATAAATCATCAAATGATGGTAAGAAAGTTCATTCCTTGATGAACTTATCTGGGTTTGTAATAGATGGTATTTTGGGTACAAAACTAGTTTTCATGTACTTACACTGTGGTGATTTGAAACAAGGTAGGATGATTTTTGACGGTATGACGAAAGACAAAATATTCCTTTGGAATTTAGTTATGAATGAGTATGCAAAGATTGGAAATTTCAAAGAAGCTATCTTTTTGTATAGAAAGATGAAGGAGATGGAAGTTGAACCAGATTCTTATACTTTTACTTGTGTTTTCAAGTGTTTTGGTGCTTTGGGAAGTTTGGCACAAGGTCAAGAAGCTCATGGGTATTTATTGAAATTGGGGTATGGTTCTCATAATACTGTTGGGAATTCTTTAATTGCTTTCTATGCTAAGTGTAAGAAAATTCAGAATGCGCGTAAGGTGTTTGATGAATTGATTGATAAAGATGTCATATCGTGGAATTCAATTCTCAATGGGTATGTGTCTAATGATCTTGCTAAGGAAGGACTTGAAATTTTTAGTGAAATGATGTTCCAAGGAGTAAATGTAGATTTAGCTACCATGGTTAGCGTTCTTCCTGCTTGTGCCGAAATGGGCAATCTTTGGATTGGGAGAGCTCTCCATGGCTATGCGGTAAAGTTCCATCTTTTATCCAAAGAGATTACTCTCGATAATTGTTTACTAGACATGTATGCAAAATGTGGAGATTTGGATTCTGCTGTATGTGTCTTTGAGAAGATGAGTAAGAAAAGTGTTGTGTCGTGGACTTCGATGATTACAGGGTTTGCCCGAGAGGAGAAATTTGATAGGGCAATTGGATTGTTTCGTGAAATGGAAGTGGAAGGTATTAAACCTGATTTGTTCACTATTACAAGCATCCTTCATACTTGCGCATGTAATGGATCAGTAGAAAGTGGTAAGGATATTCATGATTATATAGTGAGAAATGAGTTGCAAACTAATCTGTTTGTTGATAATGCTCTATTGGATATGTATGCAAAATGTGGAAACATGGCAGAAGCTCGACTAATTTTCGATCAGATGGTAGAAAGGGATTCAATATCATGGAATACCATGATTGGTGGTTATTCGAAGAATGGTCTTCCTAATGAAGCGTTTGATCTTTTCATGAAAATGCAAAGTCAGTTTGTTCCGAATTCTGTGTCTTTTTCTTGTATCCTTCCTGCCTGTTCAAGCTTATCAGCTCTTGAAAGAGGCCGAGAAATCCATGGCTATGTAGTGAGAAAAGGGTTTATCACGGACGGTTATGTAACCAATGCCCTAGTTGACATGTATGCAAAGTGTGGAGCGCTATCAATTGCCCGTTCTCTCTTTGATAGGATACCCAAAAAGGATTTAGTCTCATGGACAGTGATGGTTGCGGCTTACGGCATGCATGGTTATGGTAGAGAAGCTATTGCTATGTTCAACGAGATGCGAGAAGCAGAAATTAGTCCTGATGCGATCTCGTTCATTGCTATACTATATGCTTGTAGCCATTCAGGATTACTAGATGAAGGATGGAGATTCTTTAACATTATGAGAATTGAGTGCAAAATTGAGCCTACGTTGGAGCATTATGCATGTGTGGTGGATCTTCTTTCTCGTGGTGGGCGTTTAACCAAAGCTTACAAGTTTATTCAAGCAATGCCCATTGAAGCAGATTCCACTGTATGGGGGGCATTACTTTGTGGGTGTAGGATCCATCGAAATGTGAAGCTTGCAGAGATAGTGGCTGAGAGAGTCTTTGAGCTTGAACCAGAGAATACGGGTTATTATGTACTTCTAGCTAATATATATGCTGAGGCAGAGAAGTGGGAGGAGGTAAAAAGATTAAGAGAGAGAATTGGCCGTAGTTGTTTGAGAAAGAGCCCTGGTTGTAGTTGGATTGAGATAAAGAATAAATTTCACGTTTTTGTTGCGGGAGACAGATCAAACCCACAATTTAAAAAGATTGAATCGTTCTTGGAAAGTGTTGCAATGAAAATGAAAGAAGAAGGGTGTCTTCCAAAGAAGAGATATGCTTTGGTTAATGCAGGTGATACAGAGAAGGAGGATGCTCTTTGTGGTCACAGTGAGAAGTTGGCCATGGCTTTTGGAATCTTGAATCTGCCTCCTGGTAAAGCTGTACGGGTAACAAAGAATTTAAGAGTGTGCGGTGACTGTCATGAGATGGCTAAGTTCATGTCGAAGATGGTTGGAAAGGAGATTGTACTGAGAGATTCTAATCGATTTCATCATTTCAAGAATGGGAGGTGCTCGTGCAGAGGTTATTGGTGAGCAAAGATTGAGGTCTGAAGCCAAATGAGTGAGCTATTCCGATTCAGTGGTGGCACACTGACACCACAGAGGGGGCACACTGTACCAGATAAATTCTATTCAAGGGCCGATGGTTTCACTAGGCTGGTCATGTCTCCATGGCAATTGGAGCGTTCCGTTAATTAGATTAGTCAAAAACCTGTAATCCATCAAAGGCTAAAATGCTCAAGTTCGGATCATTTTCCCTCTTTATGTGAGTTTGGGTTCCTGGACGAGGATTTGATTCGCATTAAGCATAGTACCAAAGATCAGATACTGTCAGTTCGTATTTTCTTTCTAAGCCCTGATTTTGCAACGGAACTTCTAGTGGGAACAAGCACAATGACACATCATCTCTCTCATTCTTTTGGTCCGGTGAGTTTCTAACTTGTGTATATCATTACATTTCTAGCTTATCTCGTCAAGCATTTGTTTAAAGTAAGAACCATATGTTAAACTATTCTCTTTGTGAAAACATAGTCAAAATCTAGTACAAAAACGATTTACAGTCAAAACCAGTACATCAATTTTTGAGCAATTGTAAGGCAGGTAGATTCCGATGCATTCTTGTTGATAGGGTTTCCTTTGGTTTCTGAAACTAGTAGTTGATAAAGACATCTTTATAAGGTGATAATCACTTATTAACCACGAGTTCTTGTTTATGATTAATTTTAATCTGATTAGTAAGTGTTGCGAGTGATGGAAATGGAATAATGAATTTTTTTATTTGACTCATCTTACCGGTTCTTTAGTATTTTATAGTGTGAGACGTAGCTTACTCCAATACCTCACAAATTTTCTGCTTCATCCCTATTAAGTGTAATGCAGCTGTAAAGAAAGAATAATTGGTGTAATTATACTTTAGGAAAAGAAAAGACTACCACTATTCAACCAGTTAAAATCCATAAATTTAGAGTCTTAGGGTCAATATAAGTTGGCTGAGACAAGTTATAAGATGATAAAAATCCATCCAGGGCCAGTGAACCCATGAAAATTACACTTGGTGGAGTACTAGAGTTAGGCAACAATGTCTATATGTTCCTGGGGTCCATAAAACATCAGACTTTGAAATTTAAACCCCCCTTGAGGAGCAAGTCAATCTTCAGTATAAATTAGTCCATGTCTCAACCTTAAGAAGATCCATCTCTTGATCTTGCTACTTCACTTCTATTGTCAAGAATACTAGTTTATCTTATGGAGGGAAAAGATTGTTTTGATCTTCTGTGCAGATTTTTCCCAATGTTTAGATGCATGATGGGTTTTCTTACTCTAATTTCTGAAGAGAATTATCTTCAACTATCATTTGAAGATCAAAAAGTTGACTATGAAACTGGTGGCACGAGAGCGGATATTTCAGACAAAAATTGCTTGGTTTCGGCGCAGAACCATTTTCGACAAATTCAACACGTCAGGGGACCTTGATGAAGAAACTTTTTCACCTTAGTCAGTCAGTTGCTCTTCGCAATAGTGACGGATAGTTAAAAGAAGTGGTTTTGATTCAAGTAAGTCATGAAGATTTTTGTATGCTGAACTTAGTTATTAGTACTGGTACAAGTATTCTTATGTGAGTGAGATTGAGATGACGAGTATTTTGTTTGATAAATAAGATATGCAAGTAATTAAGGTTTTGAAATCTAATTAATAAAATCATGGTTCTCTAGCTTGTGATTATAGCTGTGGGATTGGCAACTATCCAGAATTATGATTTGATTTTGAATTTTTTTTTTAATCTCTGATTAAAGAGAAAATGAAAACTGTAACTTAAAATAAGTTTGAGGTTTCTCCTCTTTTCTGGAAAAAAATAAATAATTTTCAAGAGGAATGGGAATACATTATTAGAAAAACCTGAGAGTCAATTTTGTAAATTACCACCAAAGACTATACAAGAAATTTCTAACTAGTTCATACAAAATGAAATTTGCTTGCAAATGAGCCCTGCCTGTATGCTAGCAAACACCAACTTAGAAGCCTGGCTAGTGACTCGAGAGTGGGAAACGGACTTTCCATGCAACTTTCCGTTTTGTAGGGAACCTTGGCCGGCAGACCGAGAAGATCACCTTGTTAACCACTCTTTAGCAGTAACGAAGAGAACTGAAAACTCATTTAAGGATCATTGTAGGCCACTTGATGCCGATACATGATTACAGAAACTTAACATGACAGAGAAAAGCTGATGCACAATGTACCATGTAGCATTAAACTCGAAGTTTCTAGCCATCATCTTTGGGAATCACATAGTCTATGCTCATTCTGCAGTAGCCCCCTACCATGGCACCTATCATAAGAAAACCTTTAATGTCCACCAGAAAATTGCCCTTCATCTATCCAGCTGAGCTTGCAATACCCGTCCCCGGGCCCGAACAGCAAAACCCAATTTATACAACCGACTTCTTTGTTGGATGTTTAGGAAGTTACTTTTCAACTTATTTAAACCCTAAAACCAAATGTTGGTTTGGCAACAATTTAGATTGACATCTAAAAGTAAAAAAGTTAAAACTTTTTCAAACACAAAATACTTCTGGAATGTACTCCTGCTTATCCTGGCGTCATTAAGGCCGACTGAAAAGAATCAAGGCAGATTTCGAAATTTTTTCAAAACTCGATCACCCGGGTGTAATTAGGCTATCCCTTATCTCAGTGTCTAAAATACCCCCACACATATTAAGCTACCGATTAACTCAAAACAAGTTACCGATTAAGCTAACCTAACTACAAATTAATCTACTTAGCCACCGATTAGCTTAGGTTGTTTTATTTTTGTTATTTTGAGAGAGAGTTAGAAGAAGAAAAAGAAAAAGAAAAAGAAGTTTTTTTTTTTTTTTTGAGATGGTGAGATTGAGTGGGGTGAACCTTCTTCTCGTGAGGGTGATCATGCTACGAATTCATCTTACATGGAGGAAGCCATGGATTGTTGGAACTCTATCATTCGGTAGATCCAGACCATTAATGGAGCCACCGAATATCCCAACCACCATCCGTACATGCACAATAAAGTAACCATTCGGTTGCTCGAAATCTTTTCTAAGAGACCGAATGTACACTCGGTAGACTTCTAAGCTACCGAATTGTACTCGGTGGCTCAAATGGTTACCGAATCATATTTGATTTTTGGTATAGAATATTGGCCAAACCTCATCTATATTCGGTGGCTTAATTAGCTACCGAGTTATATTCGGTAGCTCGTACTAGCTACCGAATATACTTGATTTTGGCTACAGAAACTTGACCAATTATTAGTTATCATCGGCGGCTTAAAAAAGCTACCGAATATAGCTTATTCGGTAGCTCGGGTATATTATGAAGCTACCGAATGAACCTAGCGTGAGTCGAACACGCATCTTCTGACATGAAGTCAGTTGTGCTACCATTGCACCATAGGTTCTAATTTTTACATTCTGTCGTATGATAAGTTTCTACACATCACTTTCAAAGACCTAAACTAAAGACGTGGATGGTAAATCAAGATATGATACAATCACTCATTGTTTTAGTTTCGAGATCATCACGCCTGGTACTAATGAACAAAGGTAATCATATCTTATCCTGAATTCGTATTATCTTAGTACACTTTGCCCATATAGAACAGAGACCTTAGCAATCATGGGCCAGTGAACAAAGACATTATCTAAAGTTTAAACAGCTCAGACAGGTAAGAACAAAGACCCTGACCCCCTAAAAAGTCATGGGGCTAATTACATGCACATTGTTATTTGAACAACCTAAATTTCCAGACTAGTTAAAGCAAAGATTTGGATATGGTAATAAAAGACACACGGAACATACCATTTTCAGCATCCAGTGCCAAGAACGAGAAACGTAGAGCTAATATCAAACTCTCAAGATTATTATTACTAGTTGCACACAATTTACAAACAGCACAGGTGTCATACCTTCGAAGGCTTCGATGAACCTATGCTTTCGGGTGATGGGAGCTTTCGAGAGATATATGATGGGCGATTGGACTCCATACACATCTTGGATTGCCACTCAACTGGCCACTCAACTGACAAAGTCTGTACAGATAGCACCACGTTAAAGAACATTCTAAAGGTATGCAATTTGCATGAGGCTGCTCCTCTGTCTCCATCGACTCAGATGCCTGAATTTTGGTCAGAATAGAAGACGCTAAGATAACACTATTTATGCCATTGAGTTGATCTGTATACGAAACTAATTCTGTGATTTCATATGAGTAACCTTAGTTATTATCCAAATGAATATGTTGCTGGTACATTTCATACGCAGAAAACTCCCTGGCAATTTTTGATAGCTTAGAATTCAACTAGCAGATTTATGTTATCAGCCCACTACCCAGTCTACCCTTATCCCTCCATACTGCAAAGAGTCGGTTTAATTCATTGAAGCTTTTCATTTATACAGAAAAAGAAAGGCATTCAAGAAAGATGATTTAGTTAACTAACATCTCAGCTTCTTCCTTTAGCATATTCATAAACTTGTGAACATAGTATTTCCATATTTGAATGTTCAACCTAGTTTTCCATCAGTAGCCTAACATTAAAATTCAACCTTTACCTGTACTACTGAGTTTCAACATAACTGGGCAGTTGAAAATTTCTTCCCAACAAAACTAAAACCCAGTAATTCTGTTACTGCTATTCCACCAATTCCAGGTTAACTCAATAGAATGTATGCAACATTCAAATATGCAAACATTCATAGGACAAGAATTTCCAGCATCTTACCTCAAGCGGGTCAGTCTCGCCCTCCAGCTCCACCATCACTGGTGCATTCATACTGCCAAAACAAAACACACACCAATTGTTAGTCAAAACCTCCTTTCATCTCAACAAATTACACAAATATTACTAAACTCAAAAAACAACAAAATACCTAATCTGCAGAGCGCGTGTACCAAGAATCCTTGCTCGTTCATACTTAGTCATAAACTTAGACGTCTTTCTTGCTCTTTCAACTGGTTCAGCTTCCTCTTTCTCTTCACCTTCTACAACATGCTCAGCAGCCTCATCTTCATTGTTATTCTCAACCTCCTCTTCCTCTCCTTCCTACCAATACTCACAAAATTACAGTCAATAATGTAACAAAAATTTCACCAAAAAAAGAAAAGAAAAGAAGAACTGATTCATCAACTTACCATAATATCCTCAACTGGTTCATCCTCGTATCTGTTTCATTCAGACAAAAATCAGTTAAAAAAAAACTCGAGATTTACAGAAAATCAGAATCCCTAAATTGAAAAAATTGGGGGAAATCGATAAAAAGAAGAAGAAGAGAAGAAGAAGAGAGTTACCCCATATCACCCATATCATGATCATCGTCAGCCATTGATGATGTTTGAAGAAGGAGAAGAAGGGTCTGGGTTTGGGGTTTTACCACCAGCAGCAGCAGCAGCAGAACAATGAAGAAGGAACCCATGAATTTCGGTAGAACCTAGGTTAGTTTTAGGTTAATATAATCTCTCAAGGGTAGTACAGACATTTTACATGTTTGGGAAAGGGTACAACAGGTTTTTCGCTTACCCATTTAGCCACCCCTTAATGCGTCAAGCTGGATGGGCGAATAACCCAAATCTGCCTTGATTCTTTTTAGTCGGCCTTAATGACGCCAGGCTGCTTATGTTTGCCAAACGTATCTTAGTTGTTCACCTTTTAACACCAAACCCGCACCATCTGATGCCCTAATTTTCTCATTTCTGCAGTTTGAAGTGACAACTCTTTCTGCAGTTTGAAGGTTTGTTGATTCTGGTTCAACATAATCAAAGAGTAATCATCATTAAAACAAAACAAAGATGGAGAAACTTCCAAACGATATCATGGCAAACATATTCTCAAGAATTCCACATGAGTCACTCTTCGACTGCAACTTAGTATCAAAGAAATGGAATTGTGTCATAAATCATGGTCTGCGTACTGTTACCCCAAGTTCAGATACTTCAAAGGTGAGTTTCATATCCTTGAACATGTTAGAAAACAACACGTTCCAAATGTTATACTTAGAATATGATGAAAATGGTAATAACAATGAACAACTATCTGAAATCAAAATGTTAAAGATGAATCATCCACCTATTCAGAGAGTACACTATAGGGAGACCATGTATGGTGAAGGACCGTTTAGGAAGACCAAGACTGTGATTATTGGTTCTTCTAATGGTTTGATCTGTTTGGCTGTGCCTAAAGATGGGTTGCATGGGGCTGTTAATGATCCTCTTTATATTTGTAATCCTGTTACTAGGGAGTATATCTACTTACAGGTACCAATTATTAATGAAAACTGTGCCACAGCTCGGAATGTGTTTGGGTTTGGGTATAATGATCAAACTAAGGAGTATAAGGTTGTTAGGGTTTATCATGAATCAGAGGATGTTAAAGAACGGGGATTAGTACAAGTTTACACTCTTGGGGCTGGTACTGGTTGGAGAACCAAAGGTAAAATGAGTTATTCATTGCAATCAAACAATTCTTATTCACCAGGTACAAATGTTGATGGGGTTGTTTACTGGTTGCACCAAGAGAAGCCAAAACTTGGAGTTTGCGATCCAAATTCGACTGAAGGTAGAATTATTGCTTTTGATTTGGCTGATGAGACGTATTGGATGCCTTGCAGGCCACCTTATTTCACAACTCTATGTTGTGGAAGAAGAATTACTGGTTTTCTGTATCATAAAACCCGGGTTTTAGGAGGTAAATTGTGTGAGGTTCATGAATTCAGAAATGAATTTGGATATTACAGTCTTAACATATGGTCATATTTGAAGGAGTATGATGGTTGGACTTTGGGGAGTAGAGTGCCGTTGAAAGAGCCGTTTCAAGACAGCCATACTGTTGATTTCTTCGATCTCACAAAGAATTGTGAAATTCTCTGTTGGGACCATAAAAGGATTCCTTTAAGTTATAATTTTTGGGGAACTGATACTGTTAAACAACTTTTGGTTGACGGTACTGCTGGTCTCGAAGTCTTTGAAACTATTCGTCATAAGAACAGCTTTGTTTCACTTAAAGCACTAGGAGAAGAAGGTGTCAAGATGTTTGACCGGAATGACTGCTCGATAAGCTGCATAACAAAGATGGAGGAACTTCCAAACGATATCATGGGAAACATATTCTCAAGAATTCCACATGAGTCGCTCTTCAACTGCAAATTAGTATCAAAAACCTGGAACTGTGTCATAAATCATGGTCTGCGTACTGTTACCCCAAGTTCAGATACTTCAAAGGTGAGTTTCATATCCTTGAACATGTTAGAAAACAACACATTCCAAATGCTATACTTAGAATATGATGAAAATGGAAGTAATGAACAACTATCTGAAATCAAAATGTTAAAGATGAATCATCCACCTATTCAGAGAGTACACTATAGGGAGACAATGTATGGTGAAGGACCGTTTAGGAAGACCAAGACTGTGATTATTGGTTCTTCTAATGGTTTGATCTGTTTGGCTGTGCCTAAAGATGGGTTGCATGGGGCTGTTAATGATCCTCTTTATATTTGTAATCCCATTACTAGGGAGTATATCTACTTACCAGTACCGATTATCAATGAGAACTGTGCCACGGCTCGGAATGTGTTTGGGTTTGGGTATAATGATAAAACTAAGGAGTATAAGGTTGTTAGGGTTTATTATGAATCAGAGGATGTCAAGGAACGAGGATTGGTACAAGTTTACACTCTTGGGGATGGTACTGGTTGGAGAAACAAAGGAAGAATGATTTATTCTGTGCAATCAAACAATTCTTATTCGCCGGGTACAAATGTTGATGGGGTTGTTTATTGGCTGTATCAAGAGAAGCCAAAACTTGGAGTTTGCGATCCAAATTCGACCGAAGGTAGAATTATTGCTTTTGATTTGGCCGATGAGGTGTATTGGGTGATTTGCAGGCCTCCTTACTTCACCACCCTATGTTGTGGAAGAAGAATTACGGGTTTTCTGTATCATAAAACTCGGGTTTTAGGTGGCAGGGTGTGTGAGGTTCATGAATTCAGAAATGAATTTGGATATTACAGTCTTAACATATGGTCATATTTGAAGGAGGGTGATGGTTGGACTTTGGGGAGCAGAGTGCCGTTGAAAGAGCCGTTTCAAAACAGCCATACTGTTGATTTCTTCGATCTCACAAAGAATTGTGAAATTCTCTGTTGGGACCATAAAAGGATTCCTTTAAGTTATAATTTTTGGGGAACTGATACTGTTAAACAACTTTTGGTTGACGGTACTGCTGGTCTCGAAGTCTTTGAAACTATTCGTCATCAGAACAGCTTTGTTTCACTTAAAGCACTAGGAGAAGAAGGTGTCAAGATGTTTGACCGGAATGACTGCTCGATAAGCTACAACTCTTTTGCCAATCTTTCGTTAGGTAGTTAGGAAACTAAAACAGTAATGTCGCATGAAGGTAGGTGGATTATGTTTAAATAGTTTTTTACTTCTACTTACCAGACCTTTCTCTTTTTGAAGTTTTTTTTTTTATGTTGTCTGTTAGAATGTTTATCTATATCGAAATGGAGTTCTTGCTGTTTGGATTATAATGTTATGTGTGGTTCACTTATCGTTATATGAGCCTAATGTGGGATTTATGTGTGTATATGTGATTCATGTTGCCTGATTGGTTGACCTTCTTTATATGTCTTCGGCACTTAGGAATTGAGATGGTGAGCAGCGAGTCTACATCATACTTAATACTACCATGTCTTAATTGGTTTTTCTAATTTATATGTCTCCAGCACATTATAATGGCGATGCATTTTTGGTTAGAGTTTGAACTTTTAACATTTTTGTTGTCACCGCATTCTTCTACTGCTCTATTCTTTGATTCATGTTTCTGAAAGCCCTGGTTATTTGATTACTATCTGTTCCAATGTGAATTTTCTGTCTATAGTATTATCTGACGATAACTACATTAGCTTGTTAATTGATTTTGAAATTAGAATTTCCTTCTAAACTCAAATTTTGAATTGAAGTTTTCTTTCGTTTTGATGTTATTCTTATTTTTAGTGAAAGGCTAGCATAATAGAGCACCCTGTGCCCAAGTTGGGCATGCAGAGGTCGTTTTGTAAATTGGCTTTGTTTGCCCATCCAGTATTTCTTCATTGGGCGTACGAAGCTAAGGATATAAGCATGATTTTGCTCATCTCTTATGGGTTTGGAACAAGTTGATCTCATATTAGTATCACTGTGTGTCTTATGCCTCCTTGCATACCTTGTTTCTGCTTATGCTGTTTAGTGGAAAAATAAGCCTAAATGAGGTCGGAGGGGTTCATCTTTAGTTGGATGAAAGAGTGCAAGGTGGATCTATTACTGGAGTTTAGACAAATATGTTGAATTCTATTACTGGCATAAAATAGTGCAAGGGCACTGTGAAGTTGTCCTTATGCTTAGGGAGTGTGCACCACATGTAGGACTTATTCAGGTGAAAGATTCGCTTGCAAAGCTGTGATTGAGAATGTCGGCAGGATATATTAGCGCATGCATGTGTTTATTATGATTTAGTCTGTGTGTTTACAATTTGAGTGGGGCTGCTGTAAATTGGTCAGGTTCAGCTTGATTTCCGTATGGAAGATAGACCTTACTTGAAACCAATTCTCAGAATTTATTATGGAATTTATTATGGATTGACAGGTACGTCATCTTGCAAAGATGTAGAAGCTCTTTTCCGAGATGAATTGGTTTCATTCAAGGTTGCAATTGTAAATTCTAGGGTTGATATTATCTTCTCTCCCTATGAGGAAACTAGACTGCCCATTTTGGAGTGATCAATATCCCTTGCAGAAATTAAGAGTCATTTTATGTGGTGTGAGACAGAGTAATGTAGTTTATACTTAAATCAGCCTGAGGTGCTAGGGCCTAGGATCCCAAGCTTACAGTGGTTTAATGACTGAACAACTAACTGTTCAGGTTGTCAATTTGTCTGCACACTTTGGAACCATTGTGCTGATCATGAGGAGATGTCTTATTCATTTGTTCTTTGTTACCTGTTTGTTGTTGTTTTGCTTGTGATAAATACCTACATGTGTATTCAGCTTCGAAGGGCTACCAGCATTTTTTTGTTTGATGCCATGTACATTCAAAGTATAGAATCTTAACTTACTGAGTGCTGATTCCGCTGAAGGTAATTTCTCACTGGAAATTTTTATAACAATGTTAGAAGACGATGTGCTGGGACAAGATTCCATTTACAATCTACATCCCGTTCTGGGCATCATCACTGTGAAACGGCTGCCCTGCAGCCTGCAAGTGCAACATAATTAACATTTTTTGGTACAAGTGGTTGATCCTTTCAACTCATATGACAATTTTTGAAGAACAAAAATTCTTTGAGCCCACATCAGTAGCTAATGTGTATTCGTGGACTAAAACTTATTTTGTTTTTATAGGATCATGGTGCATGTGGTGAACATGTTACTTCCAGTTGGTGATGACTAGCAATTTATTGTATTCTCCCACCGTTTACTGCCTACTTTGAGCAAACCCAAAAAGATATTTGTCCAAGAAATATTATTAGAAAATGCTGACACCACACTAACACTTGCTTGAAAATAAGAAGCGCGATTTTGGGCCTATTGAAAAATTCATAGGCATATTGGCATAAGACAAAATAGTGAGAAAAGTCTAGGTTACCCTCTAAAAACGTGAGATTACCAATTTGTCCTCCACTAATCCTAATTTTAATCCAAAACATAAACTATCCTATATATACCTAATTCAAAAATACAAATCATTTAAAAAAAAATCCATCTCACTCTTCATCTTCTTCTCTTCTTCTCCTCCTCCTCTACTTCTCAAAAATCAATAAACTCTAAAATCAAATTAAAACAAATGAAAACTAGTAGCGATAATCAAAACTAGTAGCAACATTCGAATCAAAACAAATCAAAACATTAGAATCAAGAAAAATGAGTAGAAATCCACATTTTGAAGTTGAAAACTATGGACCTCAATCAAAAGAATTAATCCCCCTAATGGAATTGAATCTCAACAAAAACAACTTGAAATGCGTCTAGGAAGGTATTTCACAGTTACCCCTAGTATTTTTTGTGAATTTGATTGTTAGAAACCCCTAGAATCGATGACTTCCTCTTTGTTTTTCGAAAACAGAACATGTTTCGGCTCACAAAGTATTCTAGATCTAGAACCGAAACTGTTTCGGCTCAGAAAAATTCAAATTTTTCTGAGCCGAGACTGATGTTCTTCTCTGCAACTAAGAACAGTTTCGGCTCTAGATCTAGAATACTTTTGTGAGCTGAAACTCGAGTTAATTATGATAAGGAATAGAAATGTCCTTCGGTGCGTCTCGTCGCAACCTAATAGAGTAGTCTACCTAAAATCAACGGTCCAAAACAAGATGGCAACACGTGGCTTCATCTTAGGGAAGCAGTACGACAAAGTTGATGTTCCGTGAAGCATCAAACCAAAAATATCTCCACCTTTCTTCCTCTCTCCCACGTGACTATCTCTTTTTCTCCCTCTTTCCTTTTCTTCCTCTCACGCTGCACGTGGCTATCTCTTTTTCTCCCTCTTTCCTTCTCTTTGGTTCACGTGCTTGCATCACCGACATGTGGGGCCTATATGTCGGCTGCTTTTTCTCTTCTTCTTTTCCTCTTTCCAAGGTTTAATGCATGTTTCGGCTCTAAAGAAATAGTAAAAAACTGGGTCGAAACTGTCTCGGCTCACACGAAAATTTCAACTTCTGGGCCGAAACAACAGGCCTCACTGACCATTTGTTAGACAAGTTTCGACTGGATCGAAATTTAAAACTCTGAGCCGAAACTAAAGTGAGCCGAGCTGTTCTTGAGTGGTCAGTTTTCGGCTTGCTGGTTTTGGAGTTTTTCTGGGCCGAAACTTCTTCTGGTTTCGAAAATCGAAGGAAAAATGGTGATTTTTGGTTCTATTTGTTGGATTCAACCTACATAAACAAGATTAATCATGATGGGGAAGGTATACAAGATGGAAAAACACCCAACAACCTAATATTGTCGATTTTCGTCTTGAAATCGCCCAAAACCCAAGTTTTTTCTCTTCTACTCAATACCACCATAACCCAAAACTCAAAACTAAAAACCAGATTTTTAAGTTAAGATTTAGTTTAACCTAATTATTTCCATTAATTACTATTATTAGTGCTAATCATAAGATTAAGCTCTAATCAGTCAAAGGGTAGATTAGCATTTTAAAAAATATTTTTTACTAAGGGATAGCCAAAGTGTGTCCGGGTGACCCTATTTTGGAAATGTCAATATGCCTATGAATTTTTCAATAGGCCCAAAATCGCGCTTCGAAAATAAACGCTGATTTAGGGACCGGTGAAAATACTAGGGAGACCGGATTTAGGATCCCTATCCTAGAGGGGGTTATAAGGGGTGTCAAAATGATATGAAAAGTCTAAGTTACCCTTTTAAATTAAGGATTAACAAAAACTTAAACAAAGAAATTGATTTCAGTTTCAATTTCTTTCAACTCTTTATCTTCTTCTTCATCGTCTCCTCCCGTTGTTTAATTTTGTTATGATTAAGTTTTTATGCTTTGATTCCTCTTTTGAATGGTTAAAAATGATAGTTCAGA
>JAJJMA010110295.1:110443-142536 GCA_023529015.1 Papaver nudicaule | reverse complement strand
ACAGGAGATTACTTACGCCGTGCATATCCAAGGCGTAAAACTAACTTAGACTTTTTTCTAATTATTTCGATTTTTACGCCTTGGTTTCTGAGGCGTAAAACTAACTTTTTGGTTTCTCCAGATTTTTCGGTTTTTACGCCTTGGTTTCTGAGGCGTAAATCCTGAGTCTGAAAATTCAGAGTTACAGGAGATTACTTACGCCGTGCATATCCAAGGCGTAAAACTAACTTGGATTTTTTTCCAGATTATTTCTGTTTTTACGCCTTGGTTTCTGAGGCGTAAATAGTTTTACGGTTTGGATTCTGGAGCGTAAAAAACGTTTACGCCTGTATTTTTGGATACAAACCAAGGCATAAAAGCCTGTAAACAATGCACAAAACAAGATAGTACATACAAAACAAACACAAATTCATTGCTTAAACAAACGAAAGTTATCCATTGTTCAAACCACAAAACAAACACAGAAAAGATGAGTTCCAACCACAAAACAAACAAACCACAAAACCATTTTCCATTGTTCATTTTGCTCGTTTGCCTCTTTTGTTCGATGAAGATGATGATGCACCACGACTTTTACCACCACCACGACCTCGACCTCGACCTCGGCCTTGAGCTTCATCAAAACCCTCATCTTCTTCCGCTGAAGATGGTGAAGCTTGTCTTACTGGAGGCCCCCTCTTGTTTCTCGTTTTCCTCAACTCGTCAAACACCCCTTGATGTTTGGGATCAAAGGCAACGTTTAACTGGTTCTGTATCACGCGTTGTTGTTCAACACTTAGCGTCTTACCACTTTGGATACATGGGGTAAGTCTAGAAGCTACCAATAAAACATTTTCCTTCTACACAATATAAACAAATTGACACACAATGTTAGACAACAATCAAGACGAGAAAATTTAAATCATGAGAAATCTATAAACATTTTACTTACGGCTTGTTTAAGGTTTTTCTTCAAGCTAGCAATCATTGGAGCCTCACTTGATGTGCTTGCAGTATTACGAGTGAGTCTTTCCTGTTCCTTTTGAATCGCCTCTGAGGCTCTAGGATCAATATTGATCAGCATGGGATGTCCAAACTTGTTAAACCACTCCAAGTATCCTTCCTCGACATCAACTATATTGGCCTCAAAGCTCTCAAAGTTCAAAGCAAGTTGGTAGTCGTCGGTTTCCCGTGCAGCCCAATGGTCAACTGATGGCTCGGGATCGTAAACCAATTTGCACTTGGAAGAATCAAGTTTGGAGCCTCGTTTCTGCAACACGAACTTTTCTTCCCGAACTATTGGTTGTTCATAACAAAGTTGGCGCATCACTCGTTGAGGATTGTACATATGGAACCCTGATGGATGAAACAAAGGTCCGGTGTAACTACTCTCTTGTGAAAATTCACGCACATCCTCCAAACCCCCCTCTTCATCAGGTCTCAAGCGAACATATGGGTCAAAAACCACCTCATTGAGAGGGAATGCATCCAACTGCTGTCACTTCTCAGCTATCAAGGCTTCTTTTGAACGTAGACCACTTTCTTTGAACGGGAATCTCTTACCCGTAGGAGTGCCTTCTGGTTTGTTAACCCAATCACTATCCTCCTTGGGTGCCAAAGAGGGGAAATGGTCATAGAACCACGACTGCAAAGTAACGAAATACCCATATTTCAATGACATATATGCATATGCAAAACTAACGCACGTTTTATTACACAAAATATAGTCTTACCTGTAGAAGACGAACGTCACCCTCGATTTTGGTGGTTTTAGCCCTGGAAGCTTTAGCAAGTGAGGCATTCAAGAAGGCAATAACGGCAGTGCCCCACGCATAACCATCAACCGTATCAATGTCATCAATATATTTTAAGTAGCATGCATTGACCCTATTACCCGAACTATCGGGGAACAAGACGGTGCCCAAGGTGTGCAACATCCAAGCTTTCGCAACTCTAGTGGCTTCCACATCACTTAGCTCTTTGCCCTTCTGCTTGGTATTACCATACATTAACCACAAACGATTGCTAAGAATTTTCTTACTCTTGGCTGGTGGTTTACCCCTCACGAAAACCCCGGGTTCCCCACCACCACCATATATCCACTCTTCGTCACATTGATTCTGAGACCACCCAAACACTTTCATAGCTAAACCATTAAGCTCCCCCCATTTCATCTTCTTATCATCACCAAGAAACACATGATTTCCATGAGTTTCAAGATTCTTGATTTGCTTTGCATCATCTGGAATCAGAGCCATTTCGCCGAATCCAAAGTGTAAAGTGCCCGTCTCTGGCCAATATCGTTCTCTAAGTGCACTCACTGTAACACCATCATACTTGTCCTGGGTATGTATTGAAGCATTGTACAACTGTAAGGCTTTTGCTTTTACAATGCGTTGAACCTTGTCACATTCCAACTCCAAATCCCACACCGCAGGCCTTGAGTGTTTCAACACAAGCGCAAGCCTTTTGTGGTCCTACAAAAAAAAAGAAATTAATGTACTTTGTCGGAAGGATAAAATAATGTACAAACAACATAAAGTAATTTTGAGATTATAAGATAATTACCCGCGCAGAAGCCACTTTTGCAGCATAGGACCATGGGTAACCAAATAGCACTTTGTTCCCATCACGTGCTTCTCCCCAATGCTTCATTCCCTTAGGAGGTGCGGGCAACCAGAACGTTTCAGCATCAGGTGGAGGAATGTGCATGCCTTTGGGTTGTGGATCTTTTGTCCGAGGCTTTCTAGCCTTCCTCTCAATTCTTGGTTCTGGAGGAGGTAGAGCAAGAGGTTGAGTGGTAACCACCTCAGCAGCTGTTTCTTCTTCATCATCTTCTTCAGCTGATTCTTCTTCTTCTTATTCGCCATTCTCCTCTGAAGATTGGTTGGGTTCTTGTTGAATCTCATTCTCTTGGATTGGAATTGAATCTTCTTCAACAGTCTCATTTGGTTCACATTGGTTGGGTTCTTCTTGAATCTGATTCTCTTGGATTGGAATTGATTCTTCTTCAACATTCTCATTTGGTCCATCAGTTTGAGGTAATGTTGATTGTTTCTGAGTCCTTTTTGTACCTCTCTTGGTAAAAGTTAGATACTTGTCACTATCATTTCGAGGTGGGGGACTGACAACAGGGGAAAGATCATTTCCTCTCTTCTTCTTCTGCTTATCTTGTTCCCTAAACACATGCACAAACAACACAAATAAACAACAAAGCAATGAGCAAAACCTATGAGAGACTGCAGGAATTTTACGCCTTAACATTACATTTTACGCCTTGGATGAAAAATTTACGCCCCAGAAAACCAAGGCGTAAAATATGGTTTCCAAAATAAAAAGTTACAGAAGAAATTTACGCCTTGGTTATGGGATTGAAACCAAGGCGTAAATTTAACTTTAAAAAAAAAATTAGGAACTCAAAATTTACGCACTGATATATTAAGGCGTAAAACTTCCTTGGGAAAAAAATTGAAATCCAAAAGATTTTACGCTTCAATTTAGAGTTTTACGCCTTGTATCAAATTTTACGGTTTGCTTTGTGTTTTTACGGTGCAAATATTTGTGAGCACAGACCACTTTTTTTACGCCTTGGTTTCTAAGGCGTAAAAACCCTAGGGCAAAATTAGGGCAATTTTACGCCTATTTTTCATATGATTCTCAAGGCGTAAAACTGTTTTACGCCTAGTTTTGATATGATTCTCAAGGCGTAAAAATGTTTTACGCCTAAGACCCAATTGAAAACTGCACCGTAAAAAAATTCTGACCTCAACGAAACTACCCTAAATCGATGATTAGAACCTAAAAAAACAATTAAAACATCATTCAAAACATGGGGTTTGTTCAGAATTAATACCTGATACGCATGTTGGGTTCAGAATTCAAATCAGTGGACGGATTTGCTTCTAGGTCGGGTTCAAAATTCAAATCAGAAGTTTCTCCCGCTGTGCGCTGTTGATGATTTAAGTAGGCTCTTGCTATTCCAGGATCATCTGTAGTGTCTCTCACGGTCTGTTTTGTTCTCGCCATGTTTGAATTTTATTCGAGACGATGAATTTTTCGTATCGGCGATGAATCGAGCCGAGGAACGAAGGGGAAAAATGAAGAAGAAGAGAGGGACGAGTAGAAGAGGAGAGGGACGAGGAGAAGAGAAGGAGAAGAGAATGATAATTGAAAACGTTTTTAGTTTTAGTTTTTGTTTTTGTTTTAGGATTAGGATTAGGGTTATAAAATTTGGGTTATTAGTTAAAATTTGGGGTGGATTAATCTGTAAGGGTATCTTAGACTTTTCATACCTTTTTGGACATCTCTTATAACTATCCTTTGGATGGTTTTATTATTTTGAAGCCCCAAGGAAAACTGTGCAGCCCCAAAATCAGCACATAAATGCTGATGCACCAGTTTTATCGTCGAAGAGTAGAAACGAAAGCCCACCAGAGCTCTCAGTTTTCATTCTCAGGATGGCCCAACAATGGAGGTGTCCCTTAACAAGGTGTGGGGAGCTAACTAGTGGCAACCTAGTTAGGATAAGAAAAGAAACAGGAGGATTTTTTGTTATCCTTTTCTAGTCTTCTTACCGTGAAGAAAGGGGAGAAAAGAAGAGAGGGAAAGTTGAGCCACCATAAGAGTTTTCTTTGGTGATGAGTGTATCCTCCATTGAGAGAAGAAGAAGAGTCAGTCTTTTCATATCCTTGTGAGTGAATACAAGAGAGAAAAGAGGTGTTAGAGAGAAATCACCATTTTAGGTCTACTTGGTGAAGTTAGAGTGATAGCCACCATTGGAGAATTTCTTTGGTGATGATTTAATTGGGAGCTTGAAGAAGAAGGGGTTCTTGTTAAGGGTCCATTTGGTTTAATTGGTGAAGACACATCAATCGATTTATGCATCTCTTCAAATGGGGAAATTCTAGGGTTTGTTCAAATCCTAGTAGTAAGTTGATCCAACTCTTGCTTGTTTGCTATTGTTGATGATTAGTTGTTGAATCTTACCTATTGGGTAAAGGAATTAGTGAATCCACCTTGCTAGGTGAGTATTGTGTATCCACCATTGTTGGTGAGGAATTGGGCATAGTTATCCAAGTGCAAATTGCATATTGCACTTGATGTTATTGTTGTGTATCCCATAATTTGATTCATAGTGGAAGTTTGCCCCGTGGTTTTTACTCCTCTAATTGAGGTGGTTTTCCACGTTAACCTCGGTGTTGTGGTGTTTGTCTTCATTTCGTCGTTTCGTGATTATTCCGCATTTTGTGTTGCATCCATATTGTGCGCAGAGTCTCGGATATTTGCAAGTCTCCCCCAACAAGTGGTAACAGAGCCATTGGGTTCAGGATAATCGTGTGCAATTATGGAAGGCAACAATAGTTGTAGTAGAATGGTTTGTTTAACCGGTGACAACTACGTAATATGGAAGGCGAAGATGGAAGACTTGTTATATTGCAAGGATCTCTATGATGTTATTGGAAGGCCTAATAATGGCTTAAGCCCAACGCCTCAGGCCCAATAATCACTCATTAAATCCCAACTACGTTCGAGTTATTTTACACTCCAGTTACCCTTCTATCCCTAAAAGATTTACTGGATGTCCCCTTTTGGCAGATTTTTCAATTTTCTCAAAAACTAGGAGTTAGGGTTTATCTAGTTAATCTGCAAAATACCGGAATACTCCAAAGGGAAGTTCTTCGTCCGCTTACATTTACATGCACCCGAAGCAATGCTTTTTGTGTTGAAATCTCCTGTGTGTAAATATACCTATGGAAAATGAAAAGGTATTAGCCAATTGTTTTGGATCACTAGGGTTTTGGATTGGCGCACCTTGCCGATTATGGCAGCTCGGCGAACCCTTTTATTTATAGAGCAACTTAGTTTTCTAAAGTCCCTAGGACACCCCTTACCAGACTACCTTAATCCAAGCAGTCCCAGTTTGCACGAGGTCTACCTAGACTTATCAACACACTTGGTCTGACGTATGTTGACTATAATTTGTGGAGATTGAATCAATATCAACTTTGTGGGATGTTCATCCAAAATAAAAAACAAAAGAAAAATGAATTGTTCATGTTGAAATAGCCAAAACTTTAAATTCTATCGTCGTCCTTGATACATTCTTCATACTGCACAAATAGGAAAATTTGCAATTACATACACCGGCAATTTAGTCAAATTTACAGTTGGCAATGGCATCCCTTATGTGAGACAATAGGGGCCAGCATTCTCTGTAACTCTCATGATACAATTAAGAAGAAAAAGAATAATTCAACCCCAACAGAAAATGCAAGTATGATGCCTTTTTACGTGATTATATGCTTCACCTGGGATTGATCAGAATCTGAATTGTTTCTCATTTTGATTGTAACAGTTCTCTCAACTCTCCATGCTGTTCATTATGTAGTTCATTTCCATATTAAAAAAACAAGGGACAGAAAATCATAACCTGGTGGAATTGTACAACAATGAGTGCTGATAGAGGGGTATCAAAAAAGGGATGTCCCTCCACTTTTACTTCAACTATCCAGTTGAGGATTATAAGGGGTATCAAAAAATGGTGAAATGTCTAAGTTATCCTTATAAAATACGATTAAGTATTGACGAAATAATTAGAGTACAACAATCAACTACAATCAGTATTACAAATGATTAAATTTTGCAGCTTCAGTGTTCTTCTCCTCTCTGGTTCCTGCCTGCGAGCGGTGAATCTTCCTTATAACCAACATCCACCAAATATAGGAAAATAATAAAAGCTATTAACAACATCACAAACCTCACTGAGATACTATGAAAGGAAAGCTGGAAAGATACTTCCCCAAATAACATGGAAAAAAATTTATATATTGAGAGGAAACATTATAACGCGACTATCTTTTCTGTAGGTGAGGTTGTCGATTTGATCCACCACTTAATTCTGCCATGATTTTGTTGTGACATAGATAAGATGAGGAGGGAAGTGTTGCGGTTTATAGTTAGGGTTAGGATTTGCTTTCTTTGTTTCCTTCCCTATAGACTGCACAGACGGAATGGAGGCGCAGTTTGGAGTACCCTAGAAGAGAAAACTATACTACTGTACTTATAACTTACAAGGGTTAAAGACATGTCAGTTAAGTTTAGGGTTTATTTACTACCGTTCAATTCCATTTCATATATCGATCTAAGGTATTTGGATGCATCCTAAAGGCCCCCATAAGGTTCGTGGGTGTTCGTGGGTTTTGGGCTTGTTGAACACGTTGGAGAGGTTTTTTTCCAAACCACCTAAACTGTGTTCTAGTATCTTGATAACCATACTTGTCAGTCACTTATTACAACCAAAAACAGCGCTTTCGATAGAAGAAGTACCAACTCAAATGAAACCACCTAAACTGTGTTTTTTCCCTGATAACCATACTTGTCACCCATGGGCGGAGCCAGGGGTTGGGTAACCCTGGCTGTAGCCACCCCCTAAATAAGCAAAAACCTCTTCAAGAGTGCCATTGTACCCTTTGTCAAGTGATTTTTTTTGAATTACTTGTTGAATCACGCCTTGTTAAAGCATACAAGGTTAAGAACTGCATAACAGATATTAACTCAGAAAGTGGGAAGGAAGAAAACAAGGGTAATTACTGAAACATGTCCAATATTCTAATAGACTACGGTTTACTTGGTTATACTGTGTATCAAATTCAAAGTATTACCTGAGCTTGTGAACTTGTTCAATTTCGCCACTAACATGTGCTATATCAGCCGTGCAATTTGAGATCAAGTATATATTGTGCGTGCCGATCTACAGGCTGAAGGACAGAGAATTCATGCTCAAGAACTTCTTCATTGAAAAATAGGTGAAAAGTGAGTCTGAAGCATACACAAAATGTATGCAGGGGATGCCAGCTTTCGCCAGGGTGCTTGGAAGAAACCCTTCATGCGGTATGCAGCTGGTCATGTATTTTGCTTTGATGGGCAGTATTCCTGATAAATTGTTATGAGGGCTGATATAGGGGGCTTCAAGAAAAACTGATGCCCCTCAACTTTGGTCTCCACATAGTATTTTGGCAAACCCCCTACGTAAAATATTTTTTTAACACCTAATTGGCCATTATAGTTAGTGTTTAATGAGTTAAGACATAATTAACTTAACTAATTAAGATTAGCTTAGTTTTGAAAAATCAAAAAAAAAAAAAAAAATTATGGATCTCTAATCCCTTCGACTAACACAAAAACTTTAAGAATTTAATTTTTTATTTTTACTTTCAGAAGGGACTTACGGCCAGAATAACAAGCCGTAACTCCAACTTACGGCTCCTCTTAGTAAAATTCTAAGCCGTAATATTGTTATGGCTCATTTTTCTTAAAATTGAAGCCGTAAGTTTTACATATGGCTTGTTTGTTCTGACCGTAAAACGTGGTATCACTTACGGCTGATTTTCGGACATATAACCAGCCGTAACTGAACCTACGGCCCATACCTAGGGACTTACGGCTCGTAAGTTTGCGACACAGATTTTTGTGTGAAAGTAATGTACGACCACCAATAAAGGTTGCTGTAACTTTGTCAACCTTCGGCTAGTAAGTAGCAGACGTAACTTGGGTTACGGCTACTTGTTCTATACATACAAGCCGTAAATGGAACCTACGGTTGTAAACGATGAGTTTCAGGTAGCCGTAAGTCTATCTGGTTCACATTATGAGTTTCAGGTAGCCATAAGTCTATCTGTAAACGATGAGTTTCGGGTAGCTAAGTGAAAAAAAATCGAGAGGTGGGTTTGGATTCTTAGCTTTACTCCTCCACTGCTCCACCATAGTTGAGAATATTTGATGGGTTTTGGAGGAGAAAACAAGGTTGAATGAAAGGAAGAAAGAAGGAAAGAAAATATTTTGATTCTGATATTTTTTTGATTTTATGTTTTAGTTTTTGATTAAATTAGATTAGAAAAAGTATTAGATTAGTCCTAATACAAATGTTTGGTGGTGGATTACTCCAAAACACAGTTTAGATGATAGATGGTTGCAAATGCTTGACAGATTGAAAAAACTTCTTCATAATGGTCCACAAGCCCAAAACCCACGAACCTTATGAGCCTAGCTCAGTGTTGCTTTATGGGGGCCTTTTGGCTGCATCCAAATACCCTAGATCGAAATATGAAATGGAAATGAACGGTAGTAAAGAAACCCTAAAATTAAGCAGGCGAGTCTCCAACCCTTATAAGTAGTATAGTTTTCTCTCTTAGGATATCCCAAACTGCGCCTCCATTCTGGTTGTGTAGTCCTTAGAGAAGGAAACAAGAAAGCAAATTATAACCCTAAATACAAACTGCAACTGTTCCCTCCTCATCTTATCGGTCTCACAAGAAAATAATGGCTAAATCAAGTGGTGGTTTAATTCAGCAGTATCATCAACAACAACTAAAGATAATCGCGTCATGATTTTTCCTCTGAAAATGTAGATTTATGATTCTTTTGAGCTTTGAGGAAATCCCCTTTTCAGCTTTTTACTTTTGAGAGTTTTTGGATTTTTTTCAACTTGCCTTTTGCTTGTATTGATTTCCTTTAATTGTAATTGGTTCATATGGAAGATTGAATCAAGGCTCGCAAACCGGAAGAATAGAGAAGAAAACTGAGATAAAAAGCTAAATCATTTGTAATATGATAGGAGTTGATTGTTGTCCTCCAACTGTCTTCATTACTTAATCGTATTTTGTTACATTCCATGTATATATTAGTGAACCCATTACCAAAAAATGAAGGGAGGAAAATAAAAATACCCCATTATCACTATCGACACTTATGGTATACTACTGCCCGTTTACTGCCACCTAAGCTCTTCGGTTTATCTTTTAACCGGTTGTGTGAATAAAAATGCCCTTGGCCATTAGTAAAAGATAAGCCTAATTAGATAAAACAACAACTTACGCATCTTAAATAATTTGTTTTGGTTTTTGAGTAAGAAATTTAATGTATCAAACGGTTGTGGAATACAATATCCTGAGTACTACATTACTACCAGGGGATACAAGGGTAGTTATAGCACATCCTGAGAATGGGAATTGAAAGTCTTGGAGAACTATCCGCAGTGTTTCATTTCTGCGATCTTTGTCGGAAAAACGACATGCCTAACTTCCTTACTCAAGTTCCTATGTATGATAGCCTGTTGGGAATCCAACTTGTTCTTGGAAGACATGACTCACCAACACCCATCATGCTGTTAGTAAAAAACATTTCCTCTGATAATCTACATAATAATTCACAAAAATAAATGAATATGAGTGAACAATATTTGAGACCCACAATTTAAATACCATACATTAACATCATAAAGATTCTCTCATTTCTTCCTATTGCACAAAGAAGGGTTTTTATAGTTTACCAAACGCCCTCGAAAAATTACAACAACATACAACATGAATTTAGTCAAATTTACATTCATCCGATTTATTAGATTAAAAAATAATGCGAGATATTTAATTGAGAACTTAATTTACGACGTACGATGCAACTTAATTAACAATTTCATATCTGCATCTACGATGTACACCTTAACCCATTTCAAATGCAATTAATGAATAAAGGTTATTAAGCACAATGATACCTTGCTTAATTCTTTGAAACCTATATCTTTTTAGGTTCTTTATAAGACGCGGTAAACTCTCAATGCAGTACCCCATGTCCATCTGAAGACCACCTTGTTGTTCTTCAGTTCTAAGTTCCAAATTTAATATAATCTCACTTGTTGTGCCTCAATAAGTATAACGACATATTCAACATTTCCATTGTTACAAATTCCCACTTACAAAACATACACAAAAACATTTCTACATACATAGTTCGCTATAAACCAAACCAACTTCATCATCATACATCACATATCTCTGTTAAGCCAAAACTAAAACCACACCAGTCAAAATTTCATTTCCCTCTGTTTTCAATTTTCACTTTGGAAATTTCGTTTTTAGTATTCACGCCAGGGCTACACGTGCATACTTGAGCTGGCGACTTAATCTAACAGAGCTTCCTACACGTATACGGAGAGAAATGTTATTCACCGCCTTATTTATCGAGTACGATTTTTTGCACACTTTCTAAGAGTATCTCTAATGATTCAAGTGGTCCCCTATCTCTTTCTCTACCTCTTTCTACTCTCTATCTTTCCCCTCCACGTCATGGTCCGTTTTGAGGCAGCCAAAAATGGGCAGCAGTTAACGTTTTCGTAACGATAGCTAATCTTTGTGTCAGAATTCGTCAATTTCATATTTACATCTACGATTTACACCTTAACTCATTTCAAATACAAATTAATGAATTTCAAACAAATAAAGGTTATTAAGCACAAGGATAACTTGCCTAATTCTTTAAAACCTTTATCTTTTTAGGTTCCTAATAAGATGCGGTAAACTCTCATTGCAGTACCCTATGTCCCTAAGAAGACCACCTTGTTGTTCTTCAGTTCTAAGTTCTAAATTTAATACAAATCTCTAATTCTCCTCAATGAGTACAACGACATCTTCAACAACTCCATTGTTACGAATTCCCCCTTGCAAAACATACACGAAAACATTTCCACATACATAGTTCGCTATAAACCAAACCAACTTCATTATCATAGATCACATATCTCTGCTAAGCCAAAACTAAAACCACACCAGTCAAAATTTAATTTCCCTCCGTTTTAAATTTTCACTTTGGAACTTTCGTTTTTAGTATTCACGCCAGGGCTACACGTGCGTACGTGAGCTGGCGACTTAATCTAACAGAGCTTCCTACACGTATACGGAGAGAAATGTTATTCACCGCCTTATTTATCGAGTACGATTTTGTGCACAATTTCTAAGAGTATCTCTAATGAGATTGTGATGTGTTCCTACATAGTATCTGTTTAAAGACATCTTCAAAACAAATAAACATGTTTTCAATGGAAATTAGTTCAAAACTGAATGTTTAATTATGTGTAAGAATTTCATTGGTCAAAATTTTCATTATTTATATAGGTTTATACAGAAAATGACCAAAAACATCATTAAAGATAACAAGATAAGTACTAATAGTGATTTTATGTCAATGTAAATGGATGAGTCGTGCATCTTTATTTAAAGAAAAAAATACTTAATATGCGCTATACAAAACACGAAAACATTTCCACAAACATAGTTCGCTATAAACCAAAACAACTTCATCATCATACATAACATATCTTTGCTAAGCCAAAACTAAAACCACACCAGTCAAAATTTAATTTCCCTCCGTTTTAATTTTCACTTTAAGAACTTTCGTTTTTAGTATTCACGCCAGGGCTACACGTGCGTACGTGAGCTGGCGACTTAATCTAAGAGAGCTTCCTACGCGTATACGGAGAGAAATGTTATTCACCGCCTTATTTTTGAGTACGATTTTGTGCACAATTTCTAAGAGTATCTCTAATGAGATTGTGATGTGTTCCTACATAGTATCTGTTTAAAGACATCTTCAAAACAAATAAACATGTTTTCAATGGACATTAGTTCAAAACTGAATGTTTAATTATGTGTAAGAATTTCATTGGTCAAAATTTTCATTATTGATATAGGTTTATACAAAAATTTAACTAAAACATCGTTAAAGATAACAAGATAAGTACTAATAGTGATTTTATGTCAATGTAAACGGATGAAGCTGCCCAATTAAACCGATAAGTTACTACAACATCCAATGCCCTGGTTTGGTCCACCAGTTATCAAACCATAACATTGCTCAGAGTTGCATTATCCTTTCGTAATCATCTAAGACTTGAAACCTTACCGATTGCTTTGTCTTACGGTCGTAACAAAATACACTATCTGAACTTTCAGGTTGTATCAAGAGTATATTTGTACCAGTAAGAGCTTCAACTGAAAGATGTGCACCAGCAATCCAGGCACAAGGCAATGAGATATTCTCTTCTTCAATCCGGTCGCCACATTCTTTCTCTTCATCATCTTCATCAGAATAATAAATTCGCATCCTTTCTAATTTGGAAAATACATATGCACAGGCTTCATAATCAGATATGCGTTTCAATATACCGACACATCCATCAAATTCCATTAACTGAAAAGTAGGTGGTGGTGCAGCTCCTTTCTTATCAAGGAAAGGAGAGACTGAATAATACTGGAACTCTTCTCTTTGAACAGAAAATTCTAACATTCTTGTTGTTCCTACAACAGGATGGAACAACCAATATATACAACCATTTACATAAACAGGAGGATCTACTAACCGAAACTTAAATCCATCTTTAGAACAGTCGCGGGGGATTCTCCATATATTCATTCCCCATGCACCCGTCCATGTATGTCTGTCAATTGTCAGGACTTCAACTTGAATTGCATTATTATTATCTTGTTGAGCAACTGTGATGCAGTCAGATGTTAATGCACTTGATACGCAAACTACTTTATGTTCATTGTTTGTTGGATCGAATCCGAATGCAATGCAGTCAACTTGGCGAGTAATTTCTCCACTCTTCATCCGTTCTGAAGCTACAGTAGTTTTAGTCCAAGGTGAAGTTTCTCCAGTACTAGGATTATGTATAAGAAACTTTTCCTTATCCCATGCAGTAATACATACCAAACCATTGACGGTTTGTCTAGGTAAACCATAAGGACTGCCATGATCCAAGACTAATAGTTTAGTACCTTTTAACCCTTTACCGAATGAAGGAGCCGCGAATCGGACAATACCTTCTCTTCCGATTTTTCCAAAAACAGTACCATGATCAGGCTTCATAGACAGTAGTTGTCGAGTTTGGAATCCTGAAAGATGCAGAAAAAAATTCAAGTGCATCCATTCAAGTTCTTCTAGAAATCTCTGCCGCTCCTCTTCTTTATATTCCCGGCACAACTTCTTCATGCGAACATCCAGCATCTCTTTAATCTCTTTCTTCGATTCCCTCCAATATTCAGTTTCTTCCGCACTATGAATTACTTGTTTGTTATCAGAAATATATGTCCTACTATCTCCCCATCTGCTCGACCCTCCTCCTGAGTAAGGAAGAAAGAATTGTCTTCCTCCCAAAAACCGAATATTACTAGGAGGAGAAAGCTTCTTCAAAACTGCTCTCATCGCCATATCTGCTCTCGTGAAGCGGCGCTAGTGAAAAGAGTCTAACAGTATATAGAAAATTTCTCTCGAAAAATCCCATCCCTAGCATTATTTACAAGGTTTGGCATTTTTTTCCCCGAAAAAGTCCAATAGGAAAAACCCATCCCTAGAAATCTCCACGCTGCATGTTTCCGAAAGTAATAAACGTGGATCATTGGTCTCAAGTTTGTCCATTACGTACCTCTTGAGCGAGTTCAAGACTAAGACCGATTAGGGGGACAGAATTGATTTGGGGTAGGTTTGAAAGAGTTGTGAAATAAAAGGTTCAAAGATCCGATTCTTTTGGATCAAATGTACCAAATCGGGCTAGTACCCTATCAACCTCGCGGATAGCAGTCTGACAAACCATTGATCTATAGAGCAAGTAAGTCTTCTAAGACCCCTATGACATTATCAGACTACGGATTATCAATCTGGCGCTGAATCATAGAGCGGTGGGACGTTGAACGGTAGAGCGGCAGATAATCTCAGCCATCAGATCTAAAATATGCGTTATTAGCCATCAGATCTCATGAGAATATTCGATTTGGCGCGGAACTTGAGCGTTGGTTCACTTTATCTTCTCTGGATTCTATTTTGAGTGCTACTTATATCTAAAGAGAGAAGTAGCATTCAGGGAATAGACCATGCTTTTGCTATAACCCTAATTTAAAAACATTCTGCAAACCCTAACTTCTGATAACTTGGATACAAGTATTGATTGGAGTTGTCTGTATATAAGCACGAGCAGGCAGTTACACAAAGTAGGGATTTGTGCGTCCTGATCACAGAGACATGTTATATAACAATGGATAACAAACTCAAAGAAGCCAATTAATGTATTAAACCAGTGAAAAATCTCTGGTCAAAGGAGGCGAAGAACACGAATTTTGCGTTCTCTCCTTTCTTAATCGACAATGCTCTAGGTTTAGTGGCTTCTGGATCAAGAGGTAAAACATTAAAACAGATATTAGGTTTCCTCAACTCTGAGGGCCTCAACCATCTAAATTTTGTTAATTCTAAAATCATGGACTCATTAAGCCAAGCAAGAACTGAACCCAAACTTTCTTTCGGCAGTGGCCTTTGGATTGACAAATCTTGTCCTATTAAACCTTCATTCAAAGAAGTTGCCACCTCAATATACAAACAAGGATCCGAAACTGTGGATTTCAAAAATAAGGTCAGAGAATTCTTAATCCGCTATTATATTGGTTGCATTTTTTCTTTCTAAATTTAATTTTTTTGATAATTTTTTGATAATTGTTTTCTTACTCCGCATTGATTTATAGAGCGTAGAGGTGCAAAACCAGGTGAATGAATGGGTTGAAAAGAAAACAAATAGATTATTCAGAAATGTTCTTCCTCCTGGCGCAGTCACTGCACGTACATTATTCATACTGGCAAATGCACTCTATTTCAAAGGACGTTGGGAAGATCATGATCAATTCGAACCATCGCTAACCGAGAATTCCGAGTTTTATATCCAAGATGGGGATGGCAAAACAGTACAAGTTCCCTTCATGACATCGACCAAACAAAAACAGTACTTTACTTGTATCCAAAAAGATTTGTTAAATATTGAATATTTGTCAAGTTCTATCTGATGCCGGTTCCAACAGGAGAATTCAAGGTTCCGAAATTCAAAATTCATTTTGATTTTGAAGCATCACGAGTACTCAAGGAACTCGGTGTAGTTCTGCCTTTTGATGAATCCAAAGCAGAACTGACGAAGATGGTACACATGACAAGCTTTATGTGGACAAAGTTTTTCACAAGTGTTTTGTTGAAGTTGATGAAAAAGGAACTGTAGCTGCTGCCTGCCACTGGTTTTCTGATGTGTGGTTCTTCTGGTTGTCCTCCTCCTCCTCCTCCTGTTGATTTTGTGGCAGATCATCCTTTCATGTTTATTATAAGAGAGGAGCAAAGTGGTGTGGTGTTGTTCATGGGGCATGTCCTTATTCCTTTGTTAGATTCGTGATGACGACATTTGACGATTATCTCCCTAGCTAGCTCTCTGTTTGGTATCAAGTAGTTTAGATTCTTAGAACATCGTTATTATATATGGTTATGTTTCCGTTGTTATCCCAGCAATTTTTTTCATATGCATGTTTCCGTTTTGCTTGGGTTCATAATTCCATTCCTTTTCATGCCAGAGAGCCCAAAAACATGCTGCTGCCATTACCCCATTTCTTTTCCAATATTGAACAACACCCAAGAAGGCCAGATTAACCTTTTTAACTCTTTTTAATGCCAATACCTACTGTTATTTGTTTACAGGTGTCCGTATATGTGACACGTAGTATTGAATGAGACAGAAAGATAGAAAAAAAAATTGATTGAACGAGAAGTTTTATTACATTAGAGAGAATATACAAAAGCTATAAGAAGTAGCATGAAAAGAAAATACAAGTAATCGAAAAGGCTACCCCAATTAAAGACAATATTAGAGAAGTTCAGATGAACTTGAGTTCCAACAGCTTTAGCCCAAGACAGAACAAGTGCTTTTGCACCATGTGTGCTTATAAAGAAAAGAGAATATGCCCATCTTTGCTTTAAGTGAATATAGCTGACAACGTGGTAACGAACCTTCATTGTTTTTATATTTTAGTTTGACTTTCCAGGATGAAATATGAGTTCTAATCTTCATGCTATTGAAAACAATGTGGTACAGGGATGCTTGACTAGTAGTTTTATGAAGTTGGAATGGCCAGCTGGAGGATGGCGGGCGCGATTATGTTGGTTCAAGGCTAGTAGATTGGTAAAGTAGTACAGTATTGATACCCATAACCTGAGTTGGGTAATAATGGAGTTGGTTTGGTGTTGGCTAAACAATGGAGTTTTAGAAAGATTCGAGTAAGGATGGACTCGAATGCTGCTGCTCAAGCTTTTAACTCAGGTAATGTGCCTTGGAGACTGCGGGCAAGATGGCTAGAGGCTATTGGAAATTGATTTGGTGATTTTTGAGCAAGTTGTGAGAGAAATTAACTTCTCAGCTGATGTACTAGCCAAAAGGGGAGCACAATTGGGAGATGGGTTAAGGAAAAATTCGATTCAAAACCTGATTTTCTATATGAGATTGAATGCCCAACAAACATCTATACTAGGGTGAGTCAAAAATAATGGGCCCTTGGGCTCCTGGCCTGCGTGCCAATTTATGTTTAATTATAGGGTGTCTTGCTGCTGGTCATCATTTTTATCTTTGCGGCTCGACTTTTGGGTAGATAGTAGTTTTTTCTGTACAATCTACTCGCTATTAGGCACTCTTGGGGTAGATGGTGTCTATACGTAGTTGTCTCTTGTAATTTCTCCTTTTTGAAATTGAATGACGGAGTACCCCCATAACTTGAGTTGGAAGCTCGTCAACATCCTAATTTCTACCGATTAAAAAAAAAAGTAATGGTAGATTGACTATTTGGTGTGGGATTTAGTAAAAACCTAATGGATTTAACATCGGATTTTTTTAGAGGAAGAGAACATTCACACTGTTAGATGAGAAATTATTATTAATATAAATTTCAGTAACACATTCATTAGGACCGTTACCCCGGGAGTACTATTATGTATATATTTCTTAAATTGGCTCATGAGAAGAAATGTGCGAGGATATGGCTCAAAGGTTCTTCTTTATGGCATTTTTTGCTATTGTCGAGGTAACAGAGGATGCAGGGTCAATTGCCTTTCGGATTTTTACAATGTTGAAAGCAGTGCTTGCAGCATGCCCTGCAATGGCAAATACATCTTCTGTTGCCTCCCCAGCACTTTCTCCAAATCTGTATAAAAGAAACAGAATAGTAAATTAGTAGTAGATCAGGGGAATTAAACTGTAAAGATGTAAAAGGATGCAACTAGCAGAAGGTATAGTGATTATATCTTGAGTATCCTCACCTATCACTGACCCTTTTGGTTACAGCCTTGGATGAAGTAGCAAGAGCCTGTTTTTGAGCAACTTCAGCTGCATCCATAAAATTGCCTGTATTCTCAAGAAAAACATTAGAATGAATATCTGTCGTCTAAAACTTATAATATTTCATTTGGTGAATATGTGTGTGAAAGTTAGGTTGTACTTACTGAAAGCACCGAGAGAATCCAAGAGGACCTTTCCAGGGCCTGTCGATAGAATTAGTTTCCCTGCTACAGAGCTGATTGGTCCTGCTGCTGATCCAGACCCCATCTCGGCGATATTAAGCACAATGTTGCTCCTTTTCTCCGTCGCCTCTGAAACTGCCCTCACCCTGATTAAACAGCAACGTATCGTAATATGATATATTTTGTATGGTTGACGTAACTGTATCGCCATTGAAAACAGTCATCTGCTTGCCGACGTTACCTTGCTAAGCCCTTGCTGAGTACACACTTCTTCCTACCATCTGTGGTTTTCTTGTTGCTCTTGTTGTTTTCTGTTTCAAATTCTCCCTTCTTTTCTTCAGTTGCTTCGGTTATTACCATTGCTCCTCCCTTTTCAGCCTACATATTTTATGTGGCATGTTAGCATTAAGCTTAATAATCTCAATAGACAAAAAGAACAATTGAGAATTCAGTTACCTGTTTGGTGTAGGCATTGCCCAGCTTGAAAATCCCTTTCACAATCTCACCTGTTCCTCCTGGCAGTGCTTTTGCCAAGATTGTATTGTACTTTTCAATCTTTGGTGCAAGCTCCGCCCAATTAAGAGCCCGAGCACCCGAACTAGTTTTAGAATTACTGGAAGAAGAAGCCCCAGAAAAGCACGAGTATTCTTTAAGAAATGAATCAAGATCAGTCAAACCACTACCCTTTTGCCGAGAAAAAGAAACACCGTAGTTCAAAAGATCCGTATCTTTGATCGGCAAAGAAAATAAGTAATCAAGCTCATCAATTTTCACCACTGGTTCATCTTTTGTTAGAGGCCATTGAATTTCATCACCAACCTTAACTAAAATAGCTAAAGGGACATTCTCGGCAGAGAGCTTAACAAGGTTGAAGTATCCTTTGGCGATTTCTACAGCTTCTCCTTCTTGAACCAAATTAACAGTGCATCCAGGAATTCGCAACAACAATTCTTCTTTGGGTGTATTGCTGGTGACTATGGATATTTCTTCAATTGCATTTTCAGGCGAGGGTTTGTTTGAAGATGGTATACTCTTACTGAGAAAACCAAAAGGCATCGTGTCAAGCGTATTTTGTTGAGTTTTGATGCAGAACAAAATGAAAGATAGAAACTACTTTTGTAGAGAACACAAGAAAAGATGTAAAGGAATAAAGAGAAAAGATGTTTTTAGACAATGATAAAAGATAGCATGCATTGATTCTCCTTTCCCTTCCTGTTAAAGTATTCCACACAAGGCAATGAGACTTTCGGTTGTGGATAATATTCTGTTAAACTTTTCCATCTCCTCCGTACACTACAACGGGGTTGATAACCACCCACTACTAGCTAGCTAGCTCTGGAAAGGCTGGTTACCGTAGCAATTATGATACTATTTGGCACTCTCTTGTATGCAATTAGAACAGATTAGTAAAGCCTTGGGGTATTGGACTGTTGATATTTTTTTTGACTCAGAAAGGGCAAAGTATATTAAAAAGCAATTCAATCACCGAGAAGGTAACAGAATTGTCAAAACAAAAGCAAAGTACTCGAATATAGCAGAGTACAAATTACACCTGAAATGTGAAAAACTAGTACATTACGGCTTCCCAGTTGTTCAAAACTAGTTGTAAAGAGTAGCATGAAAATATTTTTGTGCCAGTACACCAGTTGTATATATATAAATACCTTTACATTCCTGATGATATCATCCAGTGAATTATACTTGCCATTGTAGTATCTCGCATTCCTTTCCATCCAAATTGCCCACCAGATAGCAAAGGGCACAATATCCCACACTCTTCTGCTAATCTTCACAGTTGCTCCATTCTTCTTATTCCATTCCCACAAAGCCTTCCTCACTGATTCTTGACATACCCAATGCAGCTTGTAAGTCTTCAGAAAATATTGCCACACATCCCTAGTAGTCTGACAATGTAGAAATAGGTGATTGTTTGACTCGGCTGCCGTTTTACAAAGTAGACAACAGTTCATCACTATTGTATTCCTGTAAGTATCCATAGTTGGTGCTGCTCCATAGCAAAGAGTCCATACAAAAAAAATAACCTTTTCAGGTATTTTTGGGTTCCACAGACATTTGTATGGAAAAAGAATTAGACCATCCACTTCCATAGCATTATAACAATCACCAACTGAGAAGGGCTTCATTCCTTGTTGCCAAATCCTGCCATCTTCACCTGCAGTTGAAGAAAAGTTAGAAATCAATGTTGTTAGGTGAGCTACATCTTCCACCTCTCTATCTTTTAATGGCCTGCAGAAATGTAGATCCCAACTGTTGCCATTTGAAGTATTTAGGCACTCTTGGATTGTGGCTTCTTGCACTCTACTAATCTGAAACAATGCAGGAAAAAGAGTCTTCAACGATAAAAAAATAACTCTACTGTTGATATCGACCACCTGATTTGGAAACTCCTCTGCATCACCGATAAAAAAATAACTCGTATGCATCCTCATGCCTACCAACGGATCAAATTCTTTAAAATTTGAGAATAGGTTGATGACTTAAAAGAGAAAAGGGCATATTCCAAAACTAGTAGTATAAATGACCCTTTTTTGCTTTAGGTTTTGTTTATTTGCGTTGAAGGGTTGTTAAGTATAGGATAAGATACCATAACCAACATTCCCTTCCTGGATACAAACCTACCTCATAGAATTTCCACCAGAAGAAGACCGCAAAGATCATCAACACATCCATCTTCCTCGAGATAAACAACCAGACATCATTATCTGCCCCCCACACAAATGCCTAGAGAACAAATGCCTTACCCAATCCACTAGCTCACCAGCCGAGCACTCACTCCTATGGACACTCCCTTGTCCACCAAAAATACATATTTTTTTCTTTTTGTGGAAAGCTATAAAATGAGGATCTTCCGACATTCTTTATCGAATTCGCCTCACAGCTACATTATCCGAGCTGCCACACAACTATGTATTTGCAGAACACATTGTCTTACACTGTAAGATTGCGTTAGGGGCTTGGATTATTCTTTTCAACAACCTTTACAGTAATAGGTTGTTCAAAATTACTGGACAGTCGGACAATTCACGCTTCACCACCGGCACTTACTGCTTTCTACGCTTGTCCCTTTTGGTTTTTAGAAATGAACTTATTTATCGAAGGAAACCGCATCAACCTACAATAATGGTTAATGTTGCTCTTCACTTCCAGAACATTTACTTGGGAAAATGGTGTGTTGCTTCCTCACCTGTTAAACATGCATCCTGAAATAATTTCACACCAACAGACGCGCTTTCGCTCATCAACCATAATTATTGTAGGTTGGTTACCTCCAAACTTGGGATAGATTAAAGTAAATACTGATCGAGCTTCTAGAGGACACCCAGGTCATGCCAGAGCAGGATTTGTTGGGCCCCTACTTAAAAGTCTTAACAAAGTAACCCCACAACTACAAAACATAAGATAGTGTGAGCAGTTTCAATCAAATGGGGAAGTAAATCAACGACTGTAATTTAACCCTACATTAGATCTCTATCCTTATAAGAAAACAATTGCCCTACATTCTTCAGGATCTCTGTTCCTCTCTCATTTTTTTTGAAATACTCTGTTCCTGTCTCTCATGTGTGCAATCAAAAGAAAAAACCCTAACTCTAAAAATTCAACAGATCTCTTATGTTTTTGTTCATGATCCATCATCAATGGAAACAAAAACACCAACTGCATGACCATCAACAACAAAAACTTTCCCTCAAAATGATATTTCCTCTCAAAAAACTAAGATCCAATGCCTTATCCTTTTCACTGTCGGTAAGTATTTGGTTTCTATTAGAGTTTTGCTTATGTTTCTGCAGGATATTTGCTGGTTTCCGTGCGGCTTAGTAAGGGATCGGACTTGTCCTTCTCTTTAAAATGTTTCCAGTGCTACATCTAAAGATCTGGGTTTGTTTTTGCATAAGTGAAGATGTACTTTTTTGTATGACTCATACTCATCTTAGCAAGATCCTTCCTGATTGTATGTTAAAAAACAGGTTAATAAAAAATTTAAGTTAATTCTGCATCTATGGCTTGGGTAAATTGTTTTATTTTTTGTCTGTATTATGTCCACTACTTTGAGTAAGAATTTTGTAAGTAATTTCAGGAGCATTTTAGATTTCAAAAAATGGATTTAATTCAGCTTCATTCAATTTTTTTTACCAAACAGGCTATAGCTAGTTTTGAAATGCAAACTGTTAAGCCAAATAGCCAGGGGCGAATCTAGCCTTACACAAGGGTGTGCAATTGCACCCCCTTGTTTTCTCAAATCTCTATTAACCTGCATTTTTTTACAAGCCAATTTTATTTTTTTAGCCTTATTTGCACCCCCTAAGAAAATCTTAGTTGCACCCCCTTGCTTTTTCTTTCTTATTTGTTTCAATATTACCAAAAAGCTAACTCACTTTTTTGTTTGCCCCTGCAAATAGCTATAGCTGCAGAATTATGGTTCCATTAACAGTTAGGAAAGACTATTCCACTTGAAGATGAAGATATCTAATAAACTTATCAATTCTGTTTTTGAGTGACTATAAGATATCCTTTGCGATATGCGGGTGTCGGAATATCAGTTCGGTCAGTTTGTTTAGAAATGCAATGCAATAATGTTGAGCCAAAAGAGATGAATTTGATATATTATTGAAGTTGCAACAGTTGTCCTTTCAGCTTGTATTTGTAAGCCAGGTTTGGTTAGTAACCATCGTTTATAGGATGAACTTGCAAGAGGTTTGTAGGAGTTTGATACAACAGTATGTTTAACCACTGGGTTGGATGATCAACGGTTAAATTGGATGAAATTGCACCAGGATCAGAAATCACTGACAACAAACTATATATAGGTGTTAAAGGCTTAAAGCCACTTAACTGATTAGCTTTGATAGATGATGGTAAGGTTAGTACATCTTAAATTGGGTATGCATGGAAATTCTTATACGCGCTGTCCTAACGGATGCCAAAAGCGACATACGCTCCACTTGAATAAATGTGAAGCCCAGTCCATTTGATGGAGAGGCTTTATCTAACCCAACATCGTATCGCTGACGTGTACGTAGTCTTAATTGCTAAACAATCACTAGGCCAGACATTAGTCACGCGGTGCATATTGTAAGTCAGTTCATGTCAGCTTCTCGCTCGACGCATTTTGGTGCCATTCTTCGAACCCAACGGTTTATCAAGGGCACTCTTTATCAGGGGTATATTCTGAATGCGATAACAAAGCTGCCATTCACATTGCTCATACTAATATTTTCCACGAGCGCGCTACACACATGGAAATTGATTGCGCTACACACATGGAAATTGATTGTCACTTTCCAAGACATCACTTTAATTCATTTGACTGTTTTCTACAAGTTAAAGAAGATAATGAATCAACAAACATTTGAAGCCAAAAACATTTAAAAGATTGAAAGGCATTTGCAAGATGAACCAAGTCTTCGATGGCCAATTTAATAATACTGTTGTCTCATGGTACCACATTGACATCGAGCAACATCACTTTGTTCTAATAATTACTTAACGTACATCGGCATCACTTCAGTCCCCATAAGGCAAGCAAGAACAAATAATTTATTAAGAGGCAAAGATTGATATTGTGAAAAGTTTGGGCTTCCAGCTCAAAACCAATTGGCTATGAGTAGAGTGCCCATACAAGTTATATAGAGGATCTTTGCTTTGGTGTTAGACAAAGTGTGACTAATTAGGTCCTCACACTCCCTATCACATGCAAGGAACTTTTAAGCCTTGACATGTGGTTAATTTTTAGGTCCTAGACTCTGATACCATGTGAAAAGTTTGGGCTTCCAACTCAAAACCAATTGGCTATGAATAGAGTGGCCCACACAAATCATATAGAGGATTTTTTCTTTGGTGTTAGGTAACGTGGGACTAATTAGGTCCTAACAGATATTTTACGGAAATGGCGGCAAAGATGTGTTAATCACGATGGTTTTGGCGATGTTGTTTGTGGCAAACATGGTCGTAGAACGGTCTACACTATGGCACAACATGCGAGTTCTCCTGTTCCTGCCACGACATCTAATTACGTACGTGTTTACTTATGTCCCTGCAATTCATTACAAATCTGGGGCGAACCAGATCCATGTATTAAGGTCGCCGAGAAATCTTTTCAAAAGAACAAAAGATATGAACAATGTTACAATAGCTAATTTCACCGGTGTTGGTCGGGACGTATCAAGGTTGAACTTGTTTCGACTGGGGTTTATTGTTGGTTCACCAAGAGACATTTGTCAGAAAATACTGTATACACCAAACATTTAGATTGGATTCAGTTTTACTTGCAATAACATACAAATAATATGATTTTTTTCATGATTCTTGCGGAACCAGATTTCAACTGAATACAAAAGCTAAAATATCGAAATAACCGAGCTTTTTAGAACCTTCCACTTGTGATTGAAAATATAATTACAACTGTCTATAATATACTCCGGTCAGCAATTATGGTCACTCAAAAAACACGTGTGAGCCGTTTAAATCAAATAGGGAAAATAAATCAACAATCAAAAAATAACCCTACATTCAGGGAGGTAAATCTGTAAGCCTTATAAATAGAATAGTTATATTCAATCTCTTTCGTTGCTCTTCTCCCTATTTGTGCAGCCGAAGAAAAAATCCAAACCCTAACCCTAACAATTCCATAACAGATCTCTCATGTTCTTGTTGACGATCCATCATCAATGGAAACTAAAGCATCCGCAACAACAATTTTCCCTCATAATGATATTTTCTCTCAAAAAACTATCATTCAACGCCAACAATCATTCAACGCCAACAATCATTCTATCCGCTGGTTAAATTATTTCTGTGTGAGCAGATACTGAACTCTTTATGATTTATAGTTTATGGCTTCCTTGTTGCAAAGAGGATCGAAGAATAAGATCTATCACCATACCAATACTACAGATCTAGCCGATAAAAAAAACAATACTACAGATCTGGGTTTTATTTTTTTCAATCAAGTGGAGATTTTGATTTTTCCATCTTACTTCTCAGATCTTTTGAGTTTGTATCTAAAAATAGGCTAACGAGGAATAATAATCAGTATTTAAGTTGTTATTTTTCATCTATGGCTTGTTTTGTATTGTCTCTCTATTAAATTTGTTAGTTTCTCTGTCGATCTATTCGGGAATTGCAACATTAGACCTTTCAGTTTGTATTTGAAAACCATACTCTCGTTTGACTTTATATTTTTTTTTTTTGAAACAATCGTTTGACTTTATATGCTTTGTGCATATTGTCAAATTTCCAATCAGTTGAATGCTTTATGTGGATTCGTACTGAAAGATGAGCCCATATGGTTGATCGTGTGTTGATTTAAAGCTCCTCAGATCATTTGTCGTGTCCATACACTAGGTTTCAATGAATATCTTCAACAAATGTCGTTTATGAGAGAACAATTTTTTGACACACTTAGAGAAAATAATAAGAGAACATATTTTTAATGATGATCTATGTCGGTTTTCAAGTAGTTTCTGTGATAGGTAAGTATGATTTAACAAAACACCAATTACAATAAGAAGAAGATAATTCAAGTAACAGCCTTACCATAGCTGAACTGACACCAGAAACGACTACGAATTTACTACATCCCGTTGCAGGGCCGTAGCAAAGTTTTTGGGGGCCCTAGGCGAGCTTGCCGAAATGGGGCTCTATATAAGCAAAAAAAAAAAAAAAATCACTTGCAATTCGATTTTATATAATGTCAAACAAACTTCAAAAAAACAAAATATATATATAATGTCAAACGAAGCATTTTGGCTGAAAAACGGCTAAAAACACAAAGAAAATACCTATATCATGACAAAAACGGATCTCCCCGCTCTTTGCGACGCGAAATCACCAATTACACTATCAAAATTAATTTGTTCTAACATTTCAATCTCAATTGATAACATTGCTAAACTATTCAATCTTTCTTGTGACATCGTCGACCGATATATATAGAAAAAAAAATCCCTTGCAATTTGATTAACCAAACAGACAATTCTAATTCAATCGCATATATAAAATCAACTAATGGAAACTCTTTATATATATATATATATATATATAGAACAACCAATGAATAATTAAATAAAAAATTGAGAAATAGAAATAAGGCAAAGTAATTGATCCATGATAGAACTTACTTGATATCGATAATTTAATCTTCTTCTTATTTTGTATATAAAATCAACTAGTCGACAATTCTATTTCTTCTTATCGAGAAATAAAAATAAGGCTTCTTCCTCTCCAGGACATGGTAGTCAGAGAGATAGAGAAGAGAATAAGAAAATAACCTAAAAGAAGTTTTCCCAAAACTTTGGTCGATTGGTCGTCAGTCCTTTTTTTTAACGTGTATAATGACCGCCAAATACATATTGGGGGCCCCCAGAATTTGGGGGCCCTAGGCCGTCGCCTAGTTGGCCTATAGCCAGCGACGGCCCTGTCCCGTTGAACCATGTCCTGCTTCGATATTCAGACCTCTTTGACCCATATTTTATTGTCATATGCAGCTTCTAATGATTTTTTTTACCAGATTTTATGTTATTGATATGTAGCATTTCTCTGAGACTGATTTTACACAGCAGACGAATGTACAGGCAGGAATGTGAAATAGAACCAATTATGTGAATTGCATGTTCTGTTGATATGGTCTTACATTGCATTGTGCATTTTTCAAAAACTTTTACTAACACATTTTCTGATGTACCTTGAAACTTTCACTTTTAATTACGTTACAGTGTGAACGATGTCTTAAAATCTAGCTACAATGAAATCCATCAAAAGACTGAAAACCATTAAATTAATAGGCTTTGAAAGATGATGGTAAGGTGAGTTTACCGTTGGGATATTCATGGCCAAATTCAGACTTCCTGCAAACTACACTGGCTTGTGTGATCTACGGAACTCAATGGGACAGGAAACCAATCAGGAAACAAATTTGTTGATTCAGGTTTTAAGTTTGGTGACTCTAGCCAGGTATTACCCTAATTTCACCTCGCTATGAACATGGAGTTGGAAGTCTTAGATTCAACCTATATGTAGTAGAAGATGATTGAAGTGCTTGTTTAATTTTCTAGTCGTCCATCTATCATGCAAACGGTCATCTAGTCTTACATAAGAAGAGAAATCACAAGGCCTAGTTAGTAGTTTCTCTTCCATAGAAAAAAGATGCAAGGAAAAATCATGTCTGTTTTATTATTCTACAGTCATTCCCCGTCCTTGAGAACTACTCCCTTCATTCAAGTTTACTTGGATATTAGAGTTTTTTTTTGTCCGAAATTACTTGAGACATTTGATATTTTCAACTATTTTTCCATAGTTTAACCCTATATAGAAATCAGGATTATTGTTAGAAAAATGTGCAAAGTCCTACTTTCTAAAATACCTTCACATTTTTTAACAATATATTAAGTCTTCCACTTCTTTTTTCTCTCTACTTAATTTTGTCTCTGTTGTTTTTTTTTCTTCTAATTCACATAAAAAGTAGAAATAAAATGTAGTTTTACAAAATTTTAAATAAAATCTAGGATTTTAATATTTAGGTGAATTAATAGGATTGGGGGGTATTTGTAGTTTTTTTTCTCTTACTAGTTTATTAATTCTTGTGCAACTCTATTATATCAAGAAAACTTGGACGAAGAGAGTATAATTTTGTACTCCCTCCGTTTCTTTTATATAGGCGGAAAATGGATTTTTCCATGTTTCAAATTATAGGCGGAGTACAAATATCAAGGTGATTTTTTACTAATTTTACCCTTATTAATAATACATAGGTACTTGTGAAGGGAATAAGACAAAGGGCAAAGCAAGAAAAAACATGGAAATTTATGATTTTAAAAATGTCTTCTTAATATAAGAGATTTGGTCCCTCCGCCTATATAAAAGAAACGGAGGGAGTAATTTGGAGTAAAGAGAAGATTGGATTAAGCAATAGCTTCGTCCTTTAAAACATTCCATGTGTGTGAAAACATAATCACAACCGTGGATAATTGTGGTCAGAAATTATGTACGGTTTGCCATTGAACATGTGTGAGCCGTTTAAATCAAATTGTAAGAGTAAATCAACGATTGTAATTAACCCTACATTTTTGAAGCAGATCTCTAAGCCTTATAAGTTGCTTTCCACTTCTTTCTTATGTTCTTCTCCCTCCTCTCATCTGTGCAGCCGCAACAAAAACTCCAAATCCTAACCCCAAAACTCTCTTATGTTCTTCCTTATGTTCTTCCTTACGCGGCCACCTACAACAACAATTTATCCTCACAATGATATTTCCTCTCGGAAAACTAAGGTGACATGGTTTTTTGATTCCACCATTGTTTTTTTTTGATTGGCTCAGTCCTGGTGAGAAAATAGTTGGTTATTTCCTTTCCGTTTTCGGTCTATTTATGTGAGTGATAAACCTATCTTCTGTAAAAGAAGAAACAGTTGGTTTGCTACAGATCTGGTTTCATTCAAATGAAGATATATTTTGAATTATTTAACCCATTTTAGCTAGTCTTCTACTCTTTATTAAGAAATCCTTCCAGTTTGTATGAAGAATTTGTTTCAGTGGTTGTCTTTAAGCAGTTGGTTACTTGATATGTATTATGTACCCTTTGTCCTTTGTGTATGAATGTTGTAACTACGAGCCACAACTTATTTACAAGTTACCAAATACGAAATATCTGTAGCATAGATGAAGATAGATAAAGATAAAGATAAATTAGTAACGTTACAACAATTAATCCTTTCAGTTTGTATTGGCAACCCATGTTCGATACGTAAACATCGATTGTTACTCTTGTTGTTAAAAGCGGCTAGTTAGTTTCGTTTGCATCCTAAAAATGCAGGTTACTAGAGGCTAGTTACAAGTATCAGTATAGAGTAAGTATGTCATTGGTGTACCAATTTTGTAATCGGAGGAGAGACTTCGATTTCAGAGTACAAAAACAAGATATAGGGAGAACATTAGAGGAAAAAATGAATCATTGTAAAAGTCCTTTAAAGACGAATAAGGTTGATCAGCAATGTTTGCGGGATATATAAGGTGGGTAAGGGCAATGGAATGTTCGTGGATTCAGAATAGGTACTTCTACTTATTTCAGATTTAAGGTTTATTTGCCGGTTACTCGAATTTACAATGTAATTCATTTGTCAAATGCCATGGATTTATTTAGCTTTTAAGTTATAGTGCTCATATCCCATACTTCCTTTCTTCTTTTGATGCAAAATCTTAGTTTAATAATCCAAACAACGGAAAGGTGCTTCTAAAGCGATAATGACGAACCAATAATATATGTTTGGCATGAGGATGAAGGTATTAGCCTGTTTTTATTGGATAGTATAAGGAGGGGCGTTATGAGAATAACAACAGAACTAGAGCAACCAGACAAAGCAAATCATGGTAATCATAAAATCTTTTAGGGGCGTGTTCTTGAACTCTGGTTGAAGATGTAACCAATATGCAATTGTATGTGCCTGATGGACTGGATAAGGCTCATGTGAATACTTCTTGTTCTAAAGATATTTCAAAAATGGTTGGTTTCGTGTCGCTTTCATTTGCTGCTACTATTCTAATTACACATTACGATCAGATAATGTGCGAACAGTAATTTGGATGAGGAAAGAAACTAAAATTTCTCAACTTTTGGGTTTTTTTAGAGATAGAGTGGGATCGTTTTGACATGCCTAGATTGACCCCTTCACGCACAACTTTTGGGGTAGTTACGAGCCACTACATTTAGGTAGCCATGATCTCAAATCACAGTCGTCTATAATAGATACTCTGGTAGGGAATCGCCAGCAAATCAACGGTTGTAATTTAACCCTACATGTAAAATGGTCAGATCTGTAATCCTTATAAAGAAGAATACTTTTCTTCCATTTCTTTCCCTCATCGGTGCAGCCGTAAGGAAAAATCGTAACCCCAAGCCCAAAAATTCAACAGATCTCGTATGTTTTTCCCAATCATGATCATCAATGGAAACAAAAGAATCATGGACATCATCAACAAAAAAAGTCTCTCACAATGAAATTTCCTCTCAAATAACTAAGATCAATTGTTACAATTGATCCTAGAGCGGTCCTTGAACTTGGCGAACTGATTGCCGCTGAAGTCTTTCGTTTGCCATTTGATTTTGCCGATTTGGTTCCCTGTCATTCAAGATCTGGGTCAAATTTCTTCATTCAAGCGAAGATTTACTTTTTTGTATTAGATCCATCAATCTTAGTCTTTAAATGGTCTATGGAAGATCTTTCCAGTTTGTATGCGAAAAAGAAGGTTAACGAGAGCAATTAATACTAATCTCCATGGCTTTTTTTCTGTCTTTTAATCTTTTTTTATTTTTTATTTTTTTTGAATTGCTCTTTTAGTCTTTGTTCGATTGGGTTTCATTAAACAGTTGGGTTATTTGATATTGTAAATATAATGTGGCCACAAATATGAGTATGGATTTTGCAACTATACATGAGTTATTTCAAGAGCATTTTGGGTTGCAAAACATGGATTTATTTCAGCTTCAGTAAAAAAATCTTACCATATAGCTATAGCGGGATAGAAATGCAAAATGTTGAGACAAAATAGATTTATTCAGTTGCAACTTATAAGAATGCTTCACTAAAACCATGCCATTGCCATGGGTTCCATATGCGAACTAATGTATCAGTCAAGTGGACAAGAAGTATCAAACATCTCTCCAGTTGCATTTATTGTGATTGGAGAACCGTGGCAAACGGATTCTTTGAGTACATTACTTTCTCAAAAATAATGATGCAACTCGATGTGTTTTTAAGCTTCGTTCGACTAACAAGGAAACAACTATATGTTTGATTAGTAACCATCGTTTATACAACAGTATGTCTGACCACTGGGTTAGATGATCCACAGTAAAATTTGATGAAATTGCAGCAGGATCAGAGTACTGAAATCCCTTAAACTGATTAGCTTTGATACGTTTTATTTAGGGATACTCATGGATTCGTACATATTTCTCTGCAAACTACACTGGCTTGTGTGATTGATGGCACTCAGTGTGTATCTTTGGTGACTTTTAACATATGCAGGACTTGTACATCCGCTGTATGTTTCATTGATGGTCTGTATTCACCCTTTAGGCAAAGGCATTTCCCAAAGTGCAACATAAAAACACATAAGCAAATGCGCTCAAAAAACAAGATTAGAAAACCAAACGAACATCAATGTCTGCGGCAGGATAAGAAGCGCATAACAACCATATATTAGGATACTCATGGCCATGTTTAGACTTTTCGACAAACTACACTGGCTTGAGTGATAGAGGAAACTCAAAGGGACAAAAAATAAATCAATTGATTCAGCCTACATATAGTTGAAGATTGTTTTCCTCCTCGGCGACCAACCGTGCAAACGGTCATTAGAATTTACATGAGTGGAGAAATAAGGAAAAATATTCAAATCAAGCACAACACTCGTGTCTAGTAATGCTTATGTGAAAGAAAATAAAAAAAAAAAGAAAAAAAATAAGAGGCCATTTATTACGAAAATTCTATTAAATACTCTTTTTTAGCACTCTCTTTAACACTCAGAGACACATGTTGCTAAATTACTGGTACATCACATTCAGCCAGGACCCATATCACACAGGAACGGGTTCCACACATCCCAGATGAAGGGTCTGGATGGTGTAAGTGCTAGACAGAGTGATGAATTGAGTGTCAAATAGCAGCACCGCATTTATTATTATAAAAATCATAACACGTTAATCGTCATCAACAACTAGTATGGTTCATGATCAATTGAGATCTTACTGTGGTTAAGTAATAGCCCGTCCTTTGAAATCTTCCACGATTGTCCAAACGCAATTCCAACCAACCATCCGTAATAGATACTTTGGTGAGCAATTACGGTCAGCCACAGTAATGCATGTGAGCCGTTTAAATCAAAAAGTGACAAAAAATCAACGATCGTCATCTAGCCCTGTAGGTGTAGAAAATGCATTCTACAAATAAAAGCATCCTAGAGGTG
>JAJJMA010110295.1:47593-85443 GCA_023529015.1 Papaver nudicaule | reverse complement strand
ATTGTGCATATTCCAACACACCTACAGGTGTCGTGGTGGTGCTTTTCAAGCACATTTGAAGCCCTCTAAGGGAGTGAAGCATCTATGAACGAGTCAAGATTTGAAGCATCTACGGATGAATGTAGGGAACAATATTTGCAGGCAAATTGTAGGTTAAGATTCCATGCCAAGGTGGAGATTGTTAGATATTGGCCTGATTTAGGTAACCAAACTAATCTGGGAAATCAGTTTTACACCTTTGCTTAGGAGTCAAGTTTCTGGTTCTATTAGGAAGTATATTTCTAGTTAAATTAAGAATTAGATTCCCTTTAAGAGTTATATTCCGAGGCACCTAGTTGTATAAATAGGGGTATAATCTTTGGTGATCCACATTAATTCCGTGTTCTTGTGTTTTAGTTTCCGCATTGTTCCGTTTTCTGACCTAAGGCCTTGGGGTGTTTAAGAAATAGCTAATCTTAGGCACAACAATTATTATGGTAGTGTGGAAGGTTAGGTAATTTCGTACCAGGTATGAGATCAATTCGGTGTTGAGCACATGCAAACTCATCTAACGAAGACTAATCTTGTGTAGTAATGGTCATTAGAGGATCAAGAGAAGACGGGTGTGCAATTAAAGCATATAAAGTACCTGATTTTTGTGCATCAACCATTATATCCGGAGAAATAAACATTGTAGTATCTTATTGTTATAGTCTTGGCTTAGGTTTTGTGTTAGATGGCTGCAAGATGATCCTTTTACCATTATAAATGAATAAATAAGTATTAGTTTTGCCTCGGTAAGTGACATCTACGTCATATAGCAACTAGCGACCAAGTAATAGGTGGAAAGCAGTAATATCCACGACATCACAAACATTATCTCATTAAGAATCCATCAATCTTGAATAAACAATGCTATGAGTAAAAGAGTCTACACGAGGTACAAATAATAGATTTCAAATATCACATGCGACAAGTTCACCTTTTTCTCCATCAGTATCAATAGATTCCAACTTCTCATAAATTCCTCAGTTAGCAACACTTGTGACATCTATTGCCAGTTGAGTATGCGTAAGGGTTTTGAGGTTTGGATCAGGAGGGTTGAGCATTAGTAGGTTAAGGTTGAGGCAGAGGAGGGGGTGGGGGCTTGATGGAAGGTAGGGTTTGGTAAGGAGCCAGTTAAGTGGAACTAATGGATGTAGATCAATGATTGTCGTTGGGTAGAAAATTCTGAAACGAAGGTCTTCTAGGGCTCAAGAATGAGTTTTTTGGGTATGGTTTCGGAGAAAGCTATTTTAAGGGTGTTAATTATGACTGCATGGAGAGAAGTATATTGTTGAGTAGCTAACCTTTCTGAAATACTCCATTCAAGATTGCTGATAAAATATTTGTTTGTTTGATAAATTGTCTCATTCAGCTGATTTTGGGTACATTGTTAATAGGTTACTAATTGATCCAGGGTTGTGCCATCAACGATTACCAAAACCCAAATTGAATGTGGATATAATTCCTGGTAATTTTTAACTTTGAATTTTGCCTCCAAACTACTCTTTGAAATTTTGATATGTAGATCAAAACTCACGATGGATATCATTGATTTACAAATGCAATACTAAAATTAATCAACGTTAAATGAAATAAGGAAAAGAATCTAAATACCAAAATCAAATAAGAGACGATGTTTAACGTGGTTCGGCTTACTGCTGACGTTGACCTAATGAAATAAAGAAAAGAATCTACATACCAAAATCAAATAAGAGACGATGTTTAACGTGGTTTGGCTTACTGTTGACGTCGGCCTACTCCACGAAGAAACCCTTTAGGGTTGATGATATTATTACTGATCCATGAGAATACTGGATACATAATAAAGAAAACTCATATTTATAGAGTTGAGAATATAAAGTAAATATCCTAGAATTAAATCACAATACTTATTCTAGGAAACTATAAAGATTACACAATATTTTGCACATCTTCTGTGCTTGTATCTTAGCTTCACGTGCACACACTGCACGGACGTCTCGGTTGGTTGTGTTTACGGTCACCTCGACTCTTTTATACGTGATATACTCTAATATTCCCCCGCAAGTTGAATACGGAGAAAATTGAAGTGTGCAACTTGAACTTCATAAATCAACTTCTCACCAGCGAACACCTTTTTAGGAATAAAACTTGTACTAGGCGATAGATTAATTAAGCAGTATATTTAGGAGGAATCGACTCTAGAAATAAAAAGACTGCCGAAACGCCAGGATATGCTAACAAAGGATACGAGATATCCTTGAAATTTCATTGGTTATCAAGTGAGATTTAATGGCGACTACCCAGAGAATTTTCGGAGATGTGAAATATTTCCAAAAAATATATTGATTACCAAAAATGGTAAGATAATCTTGACAATAATATTTTTGAATTATGTCAAGGCATAGACATTACTGTAACACAAACAAATGATTTACTGTGTGGTAGTAAAATGATCAATATAAAATATAAAGATTGGAGCAAGACAAGATGTGAATAATTTGATCTTAGACAAATCTCTAAGAGAAATATATTTAGATATCTAAGCATATATTCAGAATTGCATTTTGTCTTAGATAAATTAATTAAAATATTAATTATTATGATAAATCAATCAATAATGTTTACAGTACTATCATAGCACCGAATATAAACTATGATAGTCCTATATGACTTAGGACTTGAGTATTGGAGAAAGAAGACATTGTTTGAAATAGCCAGCGTTATTGGCACCCCCATGAAAGTTGACGAGGCCACATTAACAAAGCAATTTGGCCTTTTTGCTCGGGTTCTCGTTGAAGTTGACCTAGCTGAGTCTCTGCATGAAGAAATCTTAGTTGAGAGAGATGATTATGCTTTCTTGATCTCGCTAAGCTATGAAAAATTACCAGCATTTTGTAAGCATTGTCGTAATAGGACATATAAAAGAACAATGCAAAAGAGCAAGTCCAACAAGCAAAACTGGCAGCTTAGTTTCGACAAGCGAGAAACCTGATCCTAAGCCAAAGAAGACGATGAAATACATCCCAAAAGACCCACAACCATCAGCTGGGAAGAACTCTGACCATGTTGAGAAGCTGCCATCCGTAGCGAATAACGCATTTAAGGAAAAAAATATTGCTTCCGGTGAAATCAATGCCACAGAAAATAGTGGAAATTCTTCTAAAGAGCCTACCCAAGTTACAGTTTCTGTAGAAGAAGGTACTGGAATGTTAAATAATGAGAGAGATAATATCCAAATGGGGGAGGTTCGCAGTAGTCCCTCCGATGACTATGATACGAATGTTAATGCTAGAAGTGACAATACATCTCCAGCAAATAATGATAGCACTATAGAGTCAGTAATTAATGAGGTCATTGAGAAAGCAACATCAACTTTATATGAAATGGCTGCGGATAGCGTTATAAATGAAGGTAGCCCTGGCAATCAAACACATGCAACTACAGAGGATGGGAACGTTATTTCAGCTGTTGATATAGCTGTTAATTAGGAAAATACTGTCGGTCATGAAGGACATGCAAATTTTGAGCACGTTAGTGTGCATTCAGCAACTGATAGTGAACCTGAAGCTAGTGATAGTTGGGCTGATAGGATGGACAAGGAACAGGAGGAAGAATTTACTCCTGCCTTATCAAAATCTCAGCGTAAAAAGCAAAGGCAGCGTTCTAGACATAACGCTCAAGTTCCATCAACTGCAAATCCATATCCCAAGAGGTCTGGAGCTGGTATCCCTCCTAGTCGTTATAGATGAGAGCCATCTATTGGAATGTGCGGGGTGTCGGCAATGAAGCGACACAAATGGTGATATCTAATTATTGTCGTAAGTATCAACCAGACTTTGTTTTTATAGCAGAGCCTTGGATTTCAGTAGATAAGATTTTTGATTCGTTTTGGAGTAATCTAGGCCTGAAGCTAGTGGCTGTTAATGACAGAGGTTCTTTGAAACCAAATTTGTGGTGTTTTTGTGCTACTAATCATAATCCGAAGGTTATCTCCTGTACTTCGCAACAGATTTCTTGTGAGGTGCTGCATGGAGACACAATAACTTATATTTCTGGTATCTATGCATCAACTGACTATGTTATTCGTAGAGGTTTATGGCAAGAGTTAACTGAGTTAATGACGAGTCAGCAGGGTCCTTGGTGTATTCTGGGAGACTTTAACGCTGTATTGGGTTCTCACGAGAAATCTAGCGGTCCTCCCCCGTTAAAAGTTTCCTGTGATGAGTTTCTTTTATTTTCTGAAGCGAATGATTTACATCATCTGGACACTAGAGGAGCTGAGTTTACTTGGACGAATGGTCGCAAAGGCGGACATCACACTGAATTGCGTCTCGATAGGGTTTTGTGCAACGAAGAGTGGCTTCTCTATTGGGACTCCTCAGTTTGTAGTACTCTTCCTAGAGTTAAATCAGATCATTTCCCTCTCTTATTTGAATTCATGAAAGGTGATAAAAAGTTTGCTTCTTCTTTCAAATTTCATGGCATGTGGCTAGAACATCCTGGCCTAAGAACGTTGGTTCAAACTGAATGGCAAACCCCGTTTTTCGGCTGTCCAATGTATGTACTTATGCAGAAGCTTAAGCATCTTAAAGGCACTCTAAAAATCTGGAATAGAGAGACTTTCGGGGACATAAACAGGGCAGTTGACATGGCTACTCATGATCTGGAAGTAATACAGCAGAGACTGGCGCTGGAAGGCTTTTCTGATGATCTTCATGCCCAAGAGGTAGAAGCTTCTAACAAAGTCCTAGAGACGCTAAACATCCAACGCACCTACTGGAGAGATAAATCGCGGTTAAACTGGGTGGCTGATGGCGATGCTAGCATGAATTTTTTTCATAAAACTGCTAAGATTCGTGCTTCGACGAATAAACTCTCACATTTAAAGGTAAATGGTGAATTGGTACTTCATCATGAGGAGATTTCTGAACATATCATCAATTATTACAGTGATCTTTATGCTGGAAATTCTGATTGCATCGTGAATGATTTCATTGCGAAGCATGTAGACGCCTGTGTTACTACAGTAGAAAATGCTTCTCTTACGTTGATGCCTGATATGCAAGAGGTTAGAGATGCGGTCTTCGATATGAATGCCAATGGCGCTCCAGGTCCTGATGGTTTTGGTGGTATCTTCTTCACTAAATTCTGGGATGTGGTAGGTGATGATGTTCTTAAATCTGTTCAGTTCTTCTTTGAACGCGGTTGGCTAGTTCCAAATGTGAACCCTAATCACATTATTCTACTTCCAAAAGAGCCAGGTGCTGATGTAATTGAAAAATTTCGTCCTATTGCATTGGGTAATTTCCATTTCAAGATCATTGGTAAGATTCTGGCTACAAGACTCCCATAGCCAGTAGAATCATTTCTCCACAACAAAGAGCATTCCTGAAGGGTAGGAGTATTTTTGAGTGCATTAGTATGACCTCTGAAGCTATTAATCTGCTGGATTACAAGACGTTTGGGGGTAACTTAGCATTAAAATTTGACATCAGAAAAGCTTTTGATACCCTGGATTGGAATTTTTTGCTCCAGACTTTATTAGCTTTTGGTTTTTGTCCACGATTTGTAGGATGGATACAAACTATTCTTACTTCTGCGAAGCTTTCTGTAATTGTGAATGGAAAGGCAATGGGCTACTTTAGCTGTACTAGGGGAGTTCGCCAAGGTGACCCTCTCTCCCCCATTCTGTTTTGTCTTGCGCAAGATGTACTCAGTCGAGGTATCACCCATTTGCTGGAGCAAGGACTTATACATACAATCTCTTCTCCTAGAGGTACTGTCGCTCCTACTCACATTTTATATGCTGACGACATTATGGTATTTTGTAGAGGTACGAAAAGAGATGTGAGTAACCTAATGTCACTATTTGAGGAGTATGGCGCTTGCTCTGGTCAACAAATAAGCACCTCCAAGTGCACGTTATTCGCCAGTAAGCACATACTGCCTAGAGCGAGTCTTATTACCCTATTTTTCAGGGTAAACCTAGAAAAAGATACATTCAGTCGATTATGGATAGAATCAAATTGAAGTTTGCTACATGGAAGGGCAAATCTCTTTCAATGATGGGTCGAGTAGAACTTGTCAAAACAGTGATCAACAGCTCAGCTTTATACATATTTATGAATGGCCCAAATCTTGCATCCGCACTTTGGAGAGGTGGATACGCAATTTTATTTGGTCAGGTGATATTACAACTGTAAAGCACACCACCATGTCTACCCTATGATGAAGGAGGATTGAACATTAAACCTCTAAGGTATGTAAATAGCGCTGCATTAATGAAGATGGCTTGGCAGATCATGACGGGCAACTCTTATTGGTCAGACTTTATTAAAGCTAGATTTCTGAGGTGTTCTTACTACAAACGTTCTTCCATATAGCCTGGAATTCGCAATCATTGGTCAATGATTCAGAATGATACTCGTTGGTTGATTGGTAATGGTTCCTCCGTGGATTTTTGGAATGACAATTGGTGTGCTTCCTTAGGCTCCTCTATTGGTGAGTATCTTGATCTCGACACAGCAAACATGCATCATATGGTTGAGGAGTTCATTGACGAGGGGAGATGGATTTTCCCATCCTATATGCCTGAGCTAAACAGCGAGATCCAGCAGGCTATTAATGCAACTTCCTTTGCTCCCCATGAGCAAGACAGACTTGTATGGACTGTTAGTAGTAGTTGTAACATTAACATGCAATCAGCTTTTGATTCTTGTAGGCCTAGAGCTTTGGTTAATGGTGATTTCAAAGATCTTTGGTCGATCAAGACTCCTCCTCGTCGTGCAGCAACAGTTTGGAAACTTCTTCATGGTAGGATTGCTACGGATGACACACTTCGATTCTCTGCTGTCCCGTCAGTTAACTGTTGCAATTTATGCACATCTCCTTGTTGCTTAGAAACACAACAACACTTGTTCTTCACGTGCTCTTTTGCTGCGACATTATGGAGCTGGGTTTCTCAAGTGTTTCAACATCAACTTCATTTAAACTCTATGACTGAGCTATTCTCTTCAGTCAGGCTTTTTAACGGCTGTTCTCAGGTAAAAAATTTACTTTGGGTGACGGTTATTAATTGTATATGGTTGATTTGGGACTGTAGAAATAAACTCAGATTTGAGCATGTGATTATTCCATCTCAAATTGCGGTTAGACGTCTCATAACTCTCATCAGTGAATCGGGAAGAAATGTCAAAGGCTTTTCCTTCGGCACTTCAAGAGACCTACAGATTCTAAACGTGTTTAAGCTGCAAAGTCGCCCTCCTAGAGCTCCGCGCATCTTGGAGGTTAAATGGGAGCCTCCTAATTTCGGTTGGATTAAGGCAAATGCCGACGGATGTTCTCTTGGAAATCCAGGCCATGCAGGTTGCGATGTGGTGTTTAGAGATCATAACAGCCTAGTCCGTGGTTGTTTAGCTCAATTTATTGGCCAAGATACTTCAATGGTAGCCGAGTATTGGGCTGCTATTTATACGTTCAGAATTGCGCAATCGAGAGGCTTCCAAAAACTATGGTTTGAATGTGATTCCACGGCCACTCTTGCTGCTATTGAAAATCCAAGATTAATACCTTGGAAATTGACAGTTCATTGGTCTAATTGTATGAAGTACCTATCTACAATACAGTTCAGGTACACCCATATTTTTCGCGAGGGTAATGCAGTGGCTGATTTATTAGCTAAACATGGAGCTTCAGTGGAGTCTAGATAGTGGCAAGAGCCTCCAAATTTTTGTGAGATGTAAGCTAGGCATAGACAGGTCAAGCCTGCCGGTTTATAGATTTCGTTGATTGTAATTTCTTCTTTTCTTTTTTGCTTTTCTTTATTTCTTTCTATTGTCTCTTTGAGGTCAGGCCTAGCCCCCCTCTTTCTTTTTCTTGATTTTTAATAAAATTCCTTCCCAGTGTGCCAATGCCATGGGAAGTTTTCTAAAAAAAAAAAATATATATATATAAACTAAGATATATGTGTCGAGTCTTTAGACATTTTATTCGGACAACAATATATATATATATATATATATATATATATATTGACGTATGTGTTGAACATAATGATTAATTATTGAAAAATATGGAGAATATTTCGGGAATATTTTGGTTTCCAAATTAATAGAATTTCCAAAAACATGATAATATATTGGAAATGAAATTTAATATTTGAAATACTCTTGACAATAAAAAATTAAAGATGGATGGAAAAAATACCATAAACATCTTTGATGCACGTAAATTAATGAAAGCATGAAATAGACTTATATTTGACCATCCTTCGATTTTTGATTTATTTGAACTTATGATGAAATATAAGATCTGATCTCATCGAAATTTTGATATTGTTGAAATTCACCAACTACAAATCTCCAAACCTTTGAAGATAGAAAGGAATAATATGTACCTTACAGTAATGGTAGACTCATGTCAATAAAAAAATACCTGTTGTTGGGGAATGAATCCTCCCAATAATTTATTGATGGAAATTTTCACTAAAAAAAAAAAAATAGATGGCGGAAGCAATCGGATCGAGAGCAATTATGCTCTGATACCATGTGAAATTTGATATGTAGATCAAAACTCATTATGGTCATTGATTTACAAATGCAATACTAAAATTAATCAACGATAAATGAAATAAAAAAAAAAATCTACCTACCAAAATTAAATAAGAGACGATGTTTAACGTGGTTCGGCTTACTGTTGACGTCGGCCTAATGAAATAAAGAAAAGAATCTACATGCCAAAATCAAATAAGAGACGATATTTAACGTGGTTTGGCTTACTGTTGACTACTCCAAAAAGAAATTTTAGCTTGTCTCGAGTCTCAAACTATATTTTTCAAAGCATTGTGCATCTCATAGAGACGAGGGTGATTTTTATTGGTGCTAGTTATCATGTGGTTTCATACGAAATGGCGCCAACAGAAAAATCACCAAGAAGAAACGGACTCTAGCGACCCGGGAGGAGAAGGCAGCTTCACAGACAATCCAAGGGACACATATCCTTGTAGTATCAGAGGAGAAGGAATATCTAACGTGTGAACTGCTGAAACTTTGAATGCATCCAAGTGTTAAAAGAGGCCATTACCAATTGAACGAGATGAGGGCAAAGGAAGCTTCGAGAAAGTCTTATTAACCCCATCAGTCAGAAAGATGACATCTTAATGGTAAGGTTTCGAATTTTCTTTTTATTATGTATAGTAAATTCAACAAGAAAACACGTGGATCACTCAACAACTCATGTCGTGCATGATTTGGCATGAAATGCTAAGAAACTTTATGTTACTAGTGTTCTTTCAAACTGGTTTTTTCATAACGGTATTGATCCCAAATCTAGATTGAAATTGGGGCAGGAATTCGCAATGCGTTGAACGGATGCATTTTTAAAAAATTTGTGCAGCACTACCAAAGTCTTAAGGGCCGAAATTCAGTGTCAATATAGTTTTGAAGGCACACAAATTTTCTTTAGGACAAAAGACCGCATCATGCAATCTTATATGCACATTTTAGTGTGCATACTCTGTTTTAATATGCACTCTGTAGTTGTAATAGGGTAATTTTTGGGCACTAGAGACACCATGGCTAAGCTTTTTTCTTTGTTTAAACCATGTCATTATGGTGAAGATCGTGCAACAATTATTGAATTCACAGATCTATGTGGCTGGCTTTCTCGGTCCCAAGCTGTTCAAACATTGTAGAGTGGGTCCAATATTTCACTAAAGAAAACAATATTTTTAGTTATAATTTATCTCTAGGTTTGCAGCAGTCTGTTGTGCTAAGCTTGCTGTTTCCCGTTGGAAGTAGCATAATTGTTCTGATTACTTCAAGATGTTGTTCGTGAGGTTTTCAGTTCATAATTTGATTTTTGGTATTTTTGTGATTGCACTGTCACTACGCTGGGTTTGTTAGATGCTGATTCTGGTTACGATGTGTTGGTTCTTGACGTGTCATTCTTACTCTCAGGAGACCTCGGATATCTATGTGACAAGAGAAGGAAGATATTGCACCTAGTCGATAGCAGCTTCCCGGTTTATGAAGTTTCAGCAGCCGTCGACACATATGGTGCGAATGTGCTTCCATAAGTTTTTATGAGGTTCACCTGCACATTCATACACACTAACATGTATACATAAACACGTATGGTGATTTGGCTACATCTCTCATTCCAATTAGCTGAATTGTTCTTGTCTAAAGGTAAGCGGATGAAGAAAGGTTTGCAAAATTGTTACTTGGTGTTGGTCAAGATGTGTCTGGTTCATGGAAAGGGATATGGTAATTTCTCAGTTAAGCTTGTTCTCGCTTTTTTTATCCATCTTGAAGAGTTATGATTGTTTGTTTCCGGTTTTGTCGAGGGGGTTTTCAGACAGTGTTTTCTGGAGGAGAAGCAGGTTTTGTTTGAATCCTCTACTCACAACAGGACTACTGCCTTTTGGATTGATTTGCTGCGTTGCTTACCAACTGAAAGTTTATTTTGTATGGGAAGCCGTGGAGAAACTTTTTATACAATAAAAGTAGGAGAATCTCTCAATCTCAAAGTCATTATGATTTCTCCACAAAATATCCTCTTGCTAATCCTGGCACCCCATGTAAAAATTAATGAAGTTAGTTGAATTCACGGTGGAGAACTCCTTGACTCGATTATAATTCACTCTCTTATTATCATGTCAATCAGGCAGTGTCCATTCAATTGACTGATATTGTACCGTCAGTATTACTTAAGAACTTGGTGGTTTGCTACAACCATTGTGGATTAGTGATAAACTTCTATTGTATCAGTAAGTCTACTACCACTGTGGAAAAAAAAAAGAAAAAAAAAAAACCTTTTCTGTTGATTTTGATTAATAAATAATAATTTCCTTTTCCTTAAAAAAAAAAATGTTATTTCTAGTTGTATGTATGTTCTCGCTCAACTAGAAGGGTGCTGAGTCTGACAACGATACATTACAAGTTTTTTCCAATAGTATTCAGCTTTACATAAACCTTAGTAACTAGCAATGGAAGTCTCTTGTTAATAAGTTCACCATGATACCTACAAACTCCGCCATACATTCAATCACAATAGTAACAATGCTATATGAGCACAATCAATTGACACAGTAAACTATTCTGTATTGCCTCAAACTGGAAAAATGCCAAAACAACCTTGGGAAACAAATGCCAATGTGGTTTTTTTCTCCTTTGTCATCACCTTGTTCATTCAATGAGCTAGAACTAAGTTTTGTTACAGAAAACATTGTGTTAGACAACAACCGGGCAAAAATAACAAAAAGTGAATATTGGATTTAGACATAGTTCAAAGTGACTTTTACGATCAAGAAAAGAGGATGGGAAAAAAAAGAATAAGAAATTCGAAAATTTATGCATAAAAGATAAAACTTCCTTTGATTCCTTTTATTTTGAATTTTAAATTTCACACAAGCAATAGAGTCTATTTCAGATTTAGGGATGCTCTATTTTCGAAACTATACCAAGAGAAATAATGTGTAGCAAAAAAAAATCATTATATTGTTTATTTAGTGGACCGAAATCTATACCAGCATCTGTAAACCCATCTTTGCAAGTACCTGCAGTCGCCATTGCAGAACTCAGATATATGAGAGCAGTTCCATAATCTTTAGCACTAAAAGCTGTCATGGATGTTTGAACGTCACTAAAAGCCATAGAATAAAATTCTTTACAATCTCCTAGACATCCCCTGGCTTCTGGTTCTACTTTCCCATCCTTCAAAATGCTATCAATATATGTTTGAATATAGCTTGCATTATTTGAACATAGCTCCATCGATATTACGGCGAGTCCAAATATATCAGAAGTCTTGCTTAAGGGGTTGGCTTCGAGAGATGAAACACAAAAACTGTAACTCAATTGAGGATCATCTGTTGATACATTCTTACACAGATCACCGATTATATCTCCATTTACAATAGCCCCATAAAGAATCACAATAAGAAAAAGATGGAAAATTAATGAAAATAAGGAAAATAAGGAGATTGATTGATTCATCAGTTTTGTTTGGAAATGAAATGCAATATATGATCTTTTGAAAACCCTTGCTACTACTCCATGTCATAAAATATGTGATATTTATAGAGTAAAACAGGTGGTAATAAATTCTCTAAATATTGCAAATATAATGAGATATTATGCTATTGATTTTGGTATTAATTAGATATTATGCTATTGATTTTGGTATTAATAAGATATCCATTTTGATAAGAAAATGTATTTGGCTAGGTTTTGCAACAAACCTGCCCACTTTCAAAACCCACGGTCAGACCGACGACTAATGTGGTGCAGACGTGGTGAGGAACGAGGAGCATGAACCCTAAACTTCATTCGAAAAACGAAAGAAATAGAAAATAAAATTGTGCACTAAATATGTGTAGACCGAAAGAGAACGGAAATCTTATTGTTTATGACCATTTTGATGGATATTCTCCGACAAGATATGATGCTTACAGAAAAGAAGTAATATGCCTAAATTTGCCACCGAATTCTGTAATATGCCTAAAAATGAAATGATCTTTAGGAAACCATCATTTTTCTAAGATTTGTGGCATTTATAGAGTAAAGTAGTAATAAATTCTTTAGATTTTAGAAATTAAATTTTGTATTGGTGAGATATTATGGTATTGATTAATGAGATTTTTATTTTGATACGAAACATATTTGGACCGGAATTTATAATTAGTTCCAAGATTTGACTAATATCTTGGATATTTATTAGTTTAGTTATTTTCTTTTATTTATTAGGAAAGAACATATTTTAGAGATTACTAGTGTAACATCCTGTGCGTTTGCACGGGCTCCAGCCAACACTCCCGTTTTCTGGTTGGGCTTTACATGCCTCACTCATACTTAGTTATTTTCAAAAAAAAAAAAAATCAAAAATCGAAATCAGTGAGTTTAGAAAGAGAATGATTGCAAGGATGAGATTGCAGACGAAGCTGTAAGAGATCGAACTCGGACCTGCTTGAATTAGGTTTGCAAATGAGTTCTCACCCGTTTCTCCTAATGTATTTTTTGAATCTAATAAACATGATTTTGTAGAGTTTAGTTACTAAGAAAAAATAATAATCTAAAGCTTCATCAAACTGAAGCTCATTCAAAGCTTCAATCCTCTTATTATCCTCCTCCTCACTATTCTTTATGACAACTGATATAATGCCGAAGCTCACCTTGTATCGAAAAACATTCTGGAACATTCTAGCAAAGACTCGTAAAGGCATTCACGGAATTATAACTCCTGATATTTTTTCTGAACAACTTCGAACGACTGTCGTCCCCATCAAATAAACGTGTCAGTACTGGAGAGGCTCACGAAGGCCTGGCCTCACTATTCCCTTGTGGCAACACCTAGTAAACACAGGATATATATATATGAGGAATCACTCTTTTTTCACATCAATCCAGTGTAGGACGTGGCACCACTGGCACAGAACGTCCATGCTATCGAGATAATGTCGACCGTTCTCGTCCCGTCCTCTTTGATTTGACCACATTTCGCCATTATATTAAACCGTTCTTCTGCAGGCAAGGACACATCCTGCGAATTTAAAGTCTAACAGTTAGTGGTAGACAAACTAACCAGTGGTCTAACTCAACAATTGCAATGCGCATCTATATGTGTCAGAATCGCACCAATGCCTCCGGCTGTACACACACTGCGCTACTTCCAACTGCATGGCTCGGTTTCGTCGTTGTAGCAGTGCCATGGTGGAGGCCAACCTTTCTTCATTTTCCTTGCGCGTTGTGTCTTTCTCCCAACATCCCCTGACAGCTAAGTATCGTTCTGAAATTTATCGAGCAAACAATTTATAAACAAATAATTCTTCCACGGTTGCTCCAAACACCGGCTGAGAATGGAAATACCATGTGTCATAACTTGGTAAAATATTGATTGTTTGTATTAGGTGTCGTATTGTGAGCGTGAATTAAAGTTTTGAGCTAAACTAATTACCGATAACAAAACAAAATGAAAAGTAAAACTCACTCGACAAACACTGAGAGACCAGACCACTACTTATCAGTGTGGTAGGTGAGAACAAGACAAAGCTAACGGAGCTAACGGTAGACATACGTGTGACACACACGATGACAACAGAGTAAAGGTAAAGAAGAAAGTGTGTAGAACACACGCACACAAACAGTAAAACAGTAACTCAATTATTAATTACATGGATTCGTACTTAGGATTTTTGTCTAGTTTTTTTCACCGTCTGCTCTGTTTTTTTCATGGATGCTAGTTAGGCTTCTTTCTTGCGACGCACTACCATATGCCTCATTGCCTGACAATTGAAAACATTTTGGTTTCATGCATCCTAAATAAAGACTTATGTTTCGTACACAGAGATCCTAGATTTATCCTATGTTTCGTACAAAAAGAGATCCTAGAATATTAACTTTTCTTCCCCCAGTATATATGGTACGCCGGGCTGCCCTCTTTGTATCCTCATATCTCCGCCACGTCCCCCCGTGCCCATTTTCCATTTGTTCGAAAGCCTTATTCAAAGGCAAAAAAAACATCGGTGAGCATTATAAGTGTATTTGCAAATAAGCATCCATCCTACAATAAGCAGCATCAAAAATCTCTGACCTGAATTGGTCAATTAAATACATACCCGAGCTTGTCTCTTGTTTTCTTCAAATATGAGTTCCATGTACTCCCATCCCGATCGTCTTGTACGTTCTTCATGTATTCCACGCGCTCTCTTTCCCGTTGTTCAGCCGCCAAATGCTCCTTTTCCCGATCAATTTTTTCCAGATGACTAATGGATCCTTATTGTGTGCTCTCACATTGCTCATTTGGTCGCTGCTCCTTTTCCCTCAAGCGATGCTGAGTCTGGGACGTATTCATCCGAGCCTTCAATTTCCACACACTTCGTTATCACATTTCGTAATAGGAGATATATGTTCACCTGTACTAAACAAATTAAGGCTCACCTTTGCTCTTCCCTTTAGGAATTCGTACTTCCCTCCGTTTTCAATTTTCACTTTGGAAACTTCCCTCCTTGTTCAATTTTCACTTTGGAAATTTCGTTTTTAGTATTCACGTAAGGGCTACATGTGCAAATGTGAGCTGGCGACTTAATCTAACAGAGCTTCCTACACGTATACGGAGATAAATCTTATTCACCGCCTTATTTATCGAGTACGATTTTGTGCACACTTTCTAAGAGTGTCTCTAATGAGATTGTGATCCTACATAGTATTTGTTTAAAGACATCTTCAAAACAAATAAACATGTTTTCAATGGAGATTTGTTCAAAACAGAATATTTAGTTATCCGTGAGAATTTACATGGTCAAAACTTTCATTATTGATAAAGGTTTATACAAAAATTGACCAAAAAGATTGTTAAAGAGACCAAGATAAGTACTAATAGTGATTTTATGTCAATGTAAACGGATGAGTCCTGCAACCTTTATTTAAAGAAAAAATTATTTAATATGCGCTATACACATCATCAGAATTTCCATGGTCTAACAAACATGTCCGGATACCTGTAGAAAAATGGAATTGCAAATTCCATGATTGGTCTAACAAACATGTACGATACTTGTACAAAAAATGGCATGGAATTGCAAATTCGATGATTGGTTTAACAAACATGTCTGATACTTGTCGAAAAATTGACCTGTAATTGCAAATTTGATGACCGGTGATTTGGTAAAATATAATATGACCTATACCAAATGAATGGCATATGTAGTGTTTTGAAGGATTATCAAATACAAAACAGGCCACCAAGAAAAGTGATCTAGCCCTTTCACCAACGAATGTAAAACAACAAAGACTAATCAAACCATATGTACAATATAATAAACGCAAACAAGGCATTGTAGCATCACATATTACCTAGGTCTACCTAATCCATCTCTCTCAATCTTCACCAATTGATTTCTTCAAAATAAAATAAAAACTAAAACATTAAAGGTAGAATATGAATCTCACCTAATCATCTACCATCTTCCTAATCCAAAAAGCTTAATCCGGTTCTTCGACTCATCAAATGGATATGAAACTCACCATTATGATTCTTCTTCATAATCTTCTTTGTATTTGTGTTCGCCTTACAAGGTAGAAATTGTACAAAAATATTGAACAAAAATCGTATTATCAATTCCTACAAATAACTAACCTACTAACTAATACTAATAATCAAGGAAATCAAACTTACAAGAACAACAATGAACTGGGCTAGATCACCGGGTAAAGTTGATGATGAACCATTTATATAGTGATAGACCTGGTAAACCATTGATTCTGTCATCCGCATCACACATGCATTTCATGAATGTCATTGTCACCCTAATTTCTATACTTTTTTTTTTTTTTGAAGAATCTGGGAAAGGGAGGACTGAAATCTATAAGTGTTCAGAAAGACCGAGAAGAAAGACGGATGAAAAAAAATAGATTTCATGAAGTAAAAGGAGAAAAAGTATTGGAGGAAGAAGCAGACAATAGGTCAGAGCAAACAAGAATGATGTAATTGAAGTAAGCGAAAAGAATTGACGATCTTAAGTTGCACGGTAAAAAAAAAAATATTGAAAAAGAAATGGACAGTGATGCAATTTTTATACCTGGCTAATTTGGGGGCGAGCCCATATTTAATGGGGGCGAGCACTACTTCAAATATCCCACCCCAGTTTATAAGGGGTGTTAAAACTGTGTACAAATACTAAAAAGTCTTTACACTAATCTTACTACTAATTTAACTACATAACTAATCAAAAAACACCCAAACAAATACCCTCTTCTATATATCCTTATCAACAACACACTCTTCTTCTCTCTACTACATTTCTTACTCTCTAAAATCCATTTTCAAAAAAAAATTAACACATTCAAAATTCGGATTTTGAAGAAGCTTGGTTTGTAGATTAACTTACATTGTTGATTAACTTACGTTGCAAACAAATATGGTTGGTCAAACACAATCGAATAATGGTTTATTGGTTTATGTGAGAAGAGGAAGAAGAGGAAGAGTTTCATCAAGATCAAGTGTTGTGGAACAACCCGAGCTTGAAGAACCACAAGAACAACAACCCCAGCAGCCATTCATGGATGAGTCTCCAATTAGGAGGTTAGTTTACTACAAACACTATGATTCGCATGATAATAGTAAAATTTTTTGTAGTTACAGAAGAAAAATCGTCGAGGTAAATCTCAAATCCATGCCGATTCATCATGTTCTGGGTAAAACATTTGCAGAACTCGTCATGCTCGATAGACATATCATGACGACTTAGAAAACTCGTAGAGGTTATATATAGGTCCGTGACGATTGTTCATATTCTGGGTACGCAAATTTTCAAATCGTCATAATCAGAGAACTTATCATGACGATTTTGTTCCAGTATTTCCTGCCGTATTTGTTTTGATTTATATGGTCGTAAAGGTTTAGGATAGGTATGTGACGATTTTAGAGTTAGAAAAAGGAAAAATGGTTTAACTTTACTTTCAGAAGTCGTCACATTGTTATACTAAAGCATGACGATGTGTTTGTGAGTCGTCAAGTTGTTCATCCTTACCGTGACGATATTGATGCATGGTCTTTGTTATGCTATACAGCCTTGGAGAGACAAGTGCTCCACAGAGTGAGCAAGTTCCATTACCACTCCCACTACCAACCGAGGAAAACGTTGCTGGACATAACTTTGTTTTCATACCATTGTTTTCAACACATAATGTAGTCATTCTTCGACGAAAAAGAGTTGGTGACATGGAACCATTGCTTCGTTGTTTTTGTTCAACCTGTCTAAGGGTGATACGTCACAACAACATGATTGAGAGATCTGGGGATGTAACCAGATCTGGGCGTGTTATCAATCCTAATGAGTGAACTTAGAACAATCTTTCCTTAAAGTGTTTTCAATTTCTTTAGTTGTTGAATTACTAAATTGTTAGTTAAACTATTGTACCCTAAATTCTATGTAGTTGGTTTTTGTGCTCTCGTACATTCTACTTATTATCATGTGAGTGATGATTTTGTTATTTTGTCGTACCTTCCACCAACCTTGACAATATATTTCATGGTCATTTCTATTTTGTCTAGCCTCGAAGAGCTCAGCCCTCCTCGCTATCCATTTGGTTCAGAGGTTGATCGACCTCCCCCACGACGATTGCGGGGGGATTATGTTCCTGAATATCTGCCTGGCCCCAGTCATCGTCAGTATCCAGTAATTCCATTTGCTTCTGAGCTTTATCATCAAAACCCACCACCGATTCGCGAGGATAATCCACGTGTGATTCATCAACGTCATTTGTATACACTACGTCAGGAAAAGCCCCACTATAGCTGCTGTTGTATTGAATGTGATAGGGTTGTACGCATCAACATGATTCGCGGCCGAAAGATGGTGGATACGAAGGGACGATGCGTCTTTAATCCCTATGAATGAATGAACTTATGGCAACCTTTCCCTACGTATTTTGTATTAGCTTTTGTTGTTGAATTGGGTTATTTTGTTTGTTGAATTAGTTGAACTTTTCTATTAAGTTAAGCTGGTATGCATAACCACTACTACTTGAACCAATTTCTTGATTGCATATGGCCATATTGATCGATAGGGTAAAAGGAATGTTTGAGGTAAAAGATGAACAATTGGGACGGTTTAAATGCCTAAGTCGTCAAGGATATACAATCGTATGTGACGATTTTACTGATTTACCCACAAGTCGTCATATTAGGAACTCAAACCATGACGATTTGGATCCTTCAAAATTCACTTCTCTGCCCGAAATTTGCCTAAACTCGTCATGGTTCAACGAGATAATATGACGATTTTTGGTTGAAGTCGTCATAATATTAGCTCAAACCATGACGATTTAGGTCCTTCCAAGTTCCCTTCTCTGCCCGACATTCCCTAAACCCGTCATGGTTCAAAGAGATAATATGACGATTTAAGGTTTATGTCGTCATATTATTAACTCAAACCATGACCATTTAGGTCCTTCCAAGTTCCCTTCTCTGCCCGAAATTTGCCTCAAATCGTCATGGGTTGGACCCATAAGTATGACGATTTGGTATTCATTCGTCATGGTTTTGGCAGTTACCTTGACGATTTGGGTTGTGATTCTTTGAACTTTTGAAGACACTGAACTCAAAACACGATGTAGTGCAGAAAACACTTACAAAAAAGTTATAAATACGTAATAAAGCGTTATCGGTTATCGCCCAAAGTTACAAAATATAGTTGTTCAAACAACTCACGCGCACTACTTGTTAGGAATGTTAATACTACGCAAAGCGTTATCGGTTATCGCCCAAAGTTGCAAAGAAAACTCGTAATTCTTCTTCCACTCCAGAGCACTTAAGGTAAAAGTACCTTTGGAATTATGCAGGTGCACCGGTGGTAGCGGACACTTGTCCTCGAGCTTCAACCCTATAAAATGGCGTTCTTTCACAAAAGCCATAACAATTCTTCTATTCTGATTCTCCGGTGTGCAAACTGCCTTCGAGGGGATAAATGTGAAACTCCCTGAAGGAAAGTTAGGAGTGAAGGAGTGAACAACACAGTGAAAAGTATCCGCTAAAAGTTGGCCACACTGAGGCATCTTCATCCAATATTTATAGCAAGCAGTCTTAGCTCGCTTACGTCCTTTCACACTAGCCATCAACTCCTTGAATTCATAAGCTTGAACCATCGTGTCGCTTTGGTGCATCAAATCAATATACATTTCCTTGTCCTTCAGTAGTTGAGCGGCCATCTCTGCCCTTACATATTCTACCTGGCTCAACCCCATCGCATCCGCGTCATTAAATTGCCCCAACTGTTCACAAGCAACGTGGTAACCACAATGTCCATCCCCATCGACGTCGTCATGTGATATGACGAAATCACTGATGATCCAAGGGATGTCCTTCATATAGTTTTTGTAAATTGTTTGAATGGTCCTCAATGGTCTTCCGGTGTTTGCATCCCTGGGGGTCTTCATTGGTCCAACCTCAAGTACGATTGTTTGCATTCCGCTTTGTTGGTTTGACTGTGGAGTGCACAATTCCTCATTACCGACCGTTGGAGAACTTCCTACCCACGATGACACTAATGATGTTCCCACTCCTTGAGTTGTTTATCTAACCTTGGATAGAACTTTTGCTTTTGGGTCAGCAGAACTCTCTTGGGTAAGCACCATCTTCCGGCCACTCTTATGCTTCTTCTCCCCCGCTGTGTACTCGGCTTCCACTAACTCTGCTAGGGTGGGGTTTCTCTTAGTACTTTTTTGAAACTTCTTTTCCTTCCTAATTTCACTAAAAGAGGTTGAGCTGATTGGTCTACCAATTGGTTTTTCAATCTCTGGTTCTTCAGCAGTAGTCATCACCAAATTAAGGGAAAGAATGGTGCGTTCACGCAAAGCTAGTTTACTCACATGATTCATGGTTGGGTATGATTCAAGTATTTCACGATGCACATCGGTGTCGACCCAAGATTGTGTATCCTCGAATGTATGAGCAGGAATGAATGAGAGTTGCTTCCAAAAGGGATGAATATCCTCGAGCGGAACATGGTCTTCATATCTACCGAGGCGATGAAGACACGGAAGTCCTATACCGATCATCGTCTTACATTCACAAACTTGCACGATACCTTGATCTTCCATCTTTTTAAAAATAGCACGTTGCTCCATCATATAATTTATCGCCCAATGAGATACTCGGAACATAATATAACGAAGAAATCTCTTCTCTTCCTCATTATAACTGGTGCAAAACGAGCTCCTACTCTTTCCCATTTCTTTTTGAATCTTCCACAAATCATGATTACTATACTCATGGATACCTTCTTGTAACGTAACAACCCCATTGTGACATACATCGAGCATCCTCTTCAACCGACCATGAGATCCCTCAACCATACTCGTTGCCTCATTCTTGAAATGAGGATAATCATAGGTCCATGCATAAACAAACCTTTGTTTGTGTTCGGTTAACCACGTATCCATGCAATAATCCACCGCTTTATGATACTTAGGTCTCCATAAATCCTCCCACTTTTTCAAATTTGCATAAAACTTCTCCTTGGTCTTCGAGTGAACCAATTCATCCCAGTCTAACAAATATTCCTTCCATTTTTCCCCCCCCGGCTACGTATTCGGCATCATCTTTATCTTTTTCCTTCTGTAGTTCATCTTTAGACAGTTTACTCCTTCGGTCATCTTCCTCTTCCGAACGCTCGCAACCCGTCTTTCCTTTGGGCTTTTGGAAATGAATCTTTGTTCTTGCTAAGATGTTTTGTTGGATGTGCCAAGTGCAAAGGAAATTTTGTGCATCCGGAAAAACATCTTGTACTGCCCCCATCAATGCAATATCTCTATCCGTTATTATCACCCCCGGAGTTTGACCCTTGTAGATTTTTTTCAATTTGTTTAGTGCCCACTTGTAGTCGTTCCTTGTCTCGTGTTGCATAAAACACCAAGCCACTGTGAATGCTGATTTCTCCGATGTCTGACCCACGATGTTCAATAAAGGCAGGTTGTACTTATTGGTTTTATAAGTGCAATCCATCATCAATATCTGAGGGAAGCACAGAGCTAATTCTATCATCTTGGGATGAGCTAGGAAAATGTGTGTTACCTTGTCTTTCATCCCGACCCTTTGATTAATGTAATAGTTGTGTTTCTCTGCCAACCAAACCGATTGTTGCATAACCATTCTTCCATCCCATGCCTCCTTTCGTAACATTGCTCTAGCGTTGTAAATTTGGGATAGTGTGGAAAGGTTGCCTTTGAACTTCTCTTTAATCACACTCAAAATCTTTTGGGGTGCAATTCCTTTCATCTCCCTCACTATATCAATTTCCGCTTCACTCAACTTTGCAACATAAGCATATCCAACAAGAGAATCAGGTTCCGGATGGTTGTGCCAACCACATACTATGCTCTTCAAATACCACCTATTGTCACCATCTCTCTTCTTATTGAATATCATCCTGAAAGGGCATTCCGTCTTCTTTGAGTTAGTCTTGGACACTTTTCGCTTGGCGTTCTTCCGCACGTACACATCACCCTTTTTCTTGTGACTTTCAAATTTGCGTCCATGCTGGCAAATCATTTGAACATAAGTCTTTCCTACACAGTTACTCTGCACAACCACGCACATTATTTCTTTTGCCTTCGTTTTAGCCCACTCTACCGCCTCATCTCTACTTTCCCATGTCTACATTAACAAAGATGATAAATTTCAAACAAAGGACAAAAATCAAGTGACATGGAAACATGTGCGGAAAAAAACAATGGTGGCATACCTCATTAGTCATATAAAAGTCGGTGGTATCTTCAGTTCTCATTTTGAGGGCTTCTGGTTGATTGTCTACTTCCTCCGCATCCAACATAGGAAACTACATAGAAAGAGGTCGTCAGAAATACCACAGGAGTCGTCAAGGTTGTTTCAAATTGTATGCCGACTTAAGTATTTCAAAAGAAAATCGTCATGGTTTTCAAAACTATCATGACGATTTAGTTGGTTTTTGGGACAGAGAGGATATTTTTGAGAACCCGAAATCGTCACAGTTATAAACACAACCATGACGATCCGCATTTAATGGCCCCACGTAAATTTGCATGCCATTCAATCGTCATGGTTTGGACAAAAACTGTGACGATTGTTCATCTCTGAGTGTGCTTCATATACAGAGTCGTCATGATGATCAAAAATTCCTCGACGATTTGGATAGATCGTCGAGCTTTTGACACAGAGTATGACGACTCTGGTTTCGAAACAAGCACGATTTTGATGATTTAAGGATTTTTACATATAATCGCGACATTTTAGGATGCATACCTCGTTGTATTCACGCTTGGGTTGTTCATTTGAGTGTTTTTGAGACTCGTTTGCATCAAGAGGATCTTCATACCCAAGAGAGTCTTGTTCTTCATTGTACAATCGATTTTGATCGTGCAACATATCCATAGCGGCTTCATCTTCTATATTATTGAAACATGATTGATCAACCCGCTTTGAGAGAAACTCACGATCGTTTTTAGGACTTGAATCACTCATTTTGGGTAAACCCAAGTTTTTCCCCCCTAAACCCTCTCCTTCTTCTCTCTCCAAACACAAAATTCTAATTTCATTTTTTTTGATAACCATAATATAACATGTCACACTAATAATTTTTGGTAATCAAATTTAGTTAACACCTAATCATATCATTAATTTCTACTAATGAAGGGTTGTTTTGTATTTAAAAAAATATATTCCATATGGGATGACCTCTTTACTTCATTGTGACCCTATTTTGGATTCCCCTTCGCCCCCATTAAATATGGGCTCGCCCCCAAATCATCGTATTTTTTATAGGATATATTGAAGCTGGATTTTTCGGTTATCCAAACAAACTGATCAAATGTGACTGAAAGAAATTACAACTTCAATGCACATGAAAATGTTGGATCCTTGCAACAATTAAACTAAAATGTTAGATGTATCAGGTATAATATGAATTGAAATAGAAATGCGCAAACAGACCTAAGAATGCTACGAAGGCAGAGCCGCCTGTTCAACAAACTGCCCTTAACACAATAGTCCGCGGGTACTCTCTAAAAGAGAGGTGCTATACCCCTCACAGCGGAGATGTGTCCAGGATAGAACTGCCTGCTATAGAGATAGTCAGCACAACTAACTCTACCCACTCTCGAACTTAGCAATTTGGCTGGAAGGGAAATAAACAAGCAATGTGCGCACAACAAAGCAAGAAGAGGGGAAAAGAAGACGGGATAGTAGCCGCTTCTGGTATGTTTGAAATGAAAAACTCTTCTTCATTTTATAGTGAAAAACCAGAGGTGAAATCAATGCACCATCAGTGCGTGAGTTATGACAAAAATATTATTACCGAAATTATGTTGAAAACGTTTCAAAATATGTTGTAAAGGTGTTGTCATAATTTATTTTTGGTAAGAAAATAAATTCACCCCAAGTCATACGCCCCCACATTTAAAGCACCATAAAGAGAATTAAATCAGAATTAAATTCATTTATTTTCCTTAAGAAAATCTTAGAATTAATTTTGGCAAAAAGAAATAGTTTTTATTGGATAACTCTACATGTGCTCAAGCCGGCCAAGGCAAGTCTGCCCCATGTTTAATGGCAAAGGGCGTGCATGGTGGTCTACCTCTAAAGAAGATAGTGTACTCACTAATATGGTGGTCTACCTCTAAAGAAAGTCCCAATGTGGGACTAAAGGTCATTTCATTCACTCAAGAAAATGAGCAAGCTCCTTGGGCACCAAGAGGTCCCAAGATCAAATCCAACCAAGACCAAAAAATCATTTAATAAAACTCATTTTTCCCAACAGAAAACACTAGAATAACGGCCTCACAGGCTACCCAATTAAACCGATAAGTTACTACAACATCCAATGCCCTGGTTTGGTCCACCGGTTATCAAACCATAACACTGCTCAGAGTTGCATTATACTCTCGTAATCATTTAAGACTTGAAACCTTACAGACTGCTTTGTCTTACGGTCGTAACAAAATACACTATCTGAACTTTCAGGTTGTATCAAGAGTATATTTGTACCAGTAAGAGCTTCAACTGAAAGATGCGTACCAGCAGTCCAGGCACAAGGTAATGAGATATTCTCTTCTTCATCTTCATAAGAATAATAAATTCGCATCCTTTCTAATTTGGAAAATACATATGCACAGGCTTCATAATCCGATATGCGTTTCAATATACCGACACATCCATCAAATTCCATTAACTGAAAAGTAGGTGGTGGTGCAGCTCCTTTCTTATCAACGAAAGGAGAGACTGAATAATACTGGAACTCTTCTCTTTGAACAGAAAATTCTAACATTCTTGGTGTTCCTACACCATGACGGTGCAACCAATATATACAACCATTTACATAAACAGGAGGATCTACCAACCGAACCGAACCTTAAGTCCATTAGAACAGTCGCGGGGAATTCTCCATATATTCATTCCCCATGCACCCGTCCATGTATGTCTGTCAATTGTCAGGGCTTCAACTTGTATTGCATTATTTTTATCTTGTTGAGCAACCGTGATGCAGCCAGATGTTAATGTACTTGATACGCAAACGACTTTATGTTCATTATTTGTTGGATCGAATCCGAATGCAATGCAGTCAACTTGGCGACTAATTTCTCCACTCTTCATCCGTTCTGAAGCTACAGTGGTTTTAATCCAAGGTGATGTTTCTCCAGTACTAGGATTATGTATAAGAAACTTTTCCTTATCCCATGCGGTAATACATACCAAACCATTGACGGTTTGTCTAGGTAAACCATAAGGACTGCCATGATCCAAGACTAATAGTTTTGTGAGTCTAGAAATCTCTGAGATCACACCCAATGGTCCTAGATGAAGAACTACTCAAGAACACTTAAGTACAAACACATCTAAGATAAAGTAAAGACAATCAAACATAGTAAATGCAAGAAAGGTAAAAGAATCAAGACACAAGCATGTTTTTTAACAAGGTTCTTCCTCACGGTGGAGGCTTACATCCTTGGTATTTCATTAATCATGAGTGTGGTTACAACGTTAGCTACCTTCACAATTAACTAAAAATGGTCTTGATCTACAGTCTTCAAGTCTTGATCTACTGTCTTCAAGTCTTCTTCCAAGTTCCCACTCACAAGTCACAAACCTAACGATAAGAGTTGTATCTTGTACTAGCTAGGGTTGCTATTGTGAGTTCTAACTTGGTCCTCTAACTCCTAAAGAGCTAGGTATTTATAGGCAAGAAGGTTAGGTAGTACATATTCTAGTGTTACAAGGGCTATGGAAATTAAACTATTTCTATCTATTCCTCGAGATACACAATCCCTTCTGGGAGTCTTCCTTTCTGGACGTCAGTCTTCTGAGACACCTCCCAGAGGTATCTCTGAGCCTTCCTTAGACATCGTATAGCCTCTGGCCTTCGATCTTCTAGTTATGCTATCTCTTAGAATCCCCTTCGTAACGCACCTTCCAGAATATGACTCCTTTTAGCTCTTCTCGTACCGTATCTTTTCTAAGAGTATCCTCTGAGGCCAGTCCCCAATGGGACCTTCCAGAGAATATCCTCAGTCTTGTAGGTTCCAGACTGTTTGACCGCAAACCAAGTGCAACCCTAAGTTTGACTGGTGCTAAACAGCTATATTCCTCTATCTGACTTGGCATTTAATGCCTCTGTAGTACCCTCAACCTAACCCGTGCTTTAGTCTGTCGCACTTTACACGTGTCTAATCCTTAAGCGGGGTGCGATCAGTTACTTTTAGGGATTATCCCATACCTAGCGGTGTATTCACTAACTTGCTACCACCCCTGGGATGATGCCACGTGTCCCTCAGATTTCTGGTACCTACAGTTTGCTCCTTTTCTTTTTAACTTCCCAAAGGGTAAGTTAGGAAGAAAATCTTTGTCGATGGGTGCCATCACACACGTGCTCCAGCCCAGGCTCCAGGATTTGGACACGTCGCCAAATAACTGACTAACTGGAAGCGCCGGTTGAGTAACCCACCTTTTCAGAGTTTAGATATAAAAAGTACTCCTAGGTCTTTTCAAACCTTTATTTCCTTTTTATTCTCTTTCCTCAGAGATTTTCTCTGTAGAAAATCTTTGCTCAACTGTTCATCGTCTTCTCCGCCTTACCTTTTATTGTGAAAAAGCTTGGTTTTCCGACAACAATGGTGCCAAAAAGGTTAGTCCTATTCACTTGTGATTTTTGGTGCTTTCCTCTGTTTCAAAGAAATTCCCAATTCCTTCACTGCTATGAATAGTTGCTCCAAGGGAAAATCTAAGTTTTAGTTTTCCTTTGTTTTGTTGTTTTTGTTTCAGAACTTCTGCTTCCTCTGAGAGGGACGAAGATCCAAACTGTCTGAAGACTCTCCGTAGAAAGTACTATCTGGACTCCAAGTTTCAGATCTCATGGGCTACGCCTCAGAGGAGTGAAGGTGTTATCACTCCAGAGCTCTTGAGGGAGAGCAATCTGAGTAGGACCCGAATCATTGTCTCCAAGGCTCAACTTGATTCTGGCCTCCGTATTCCTCTATGGAGTCCCAAAGATTCCTTTGTGTATCGTGCTTTGGCTTCTGGAGTGAATACTCCCAGAGGTCTGTTCCAGTTGAACAATACAGCTTGCGGATCCTTTCTGAGTGTGCTTCCAGAGCTCGGGGGAGGATTCTCTTTCAGTCTGAGAAAGCTTCCTTCGACCCTGAGCATGCCAAATTCTACACTGTGGAGAATTTAGGCGCAGCTATCGGGTGACTCAGGCTAGGAGGGACAGTCCTTTTGAGGGGTTTGGAGTGAGTATCCAGAGGAGGAGTGCGGATGAGAGAAAGAATGCTCCTTTGCTTCTGGGGGATGTAGACCCTCCAGGTGGTAGTGAGACTTCTCAACAAGATTTCCTCCGCAAGTCCCATGATCCAAGTTGGCATGTTGGTCCTTTGTTGATTGAGGGTCCATTCATTTTTGGGTTTGATATAAGTGGGAATCCCGTTCTGGAGACTCCTAGATCTCTAGAGGATCTCCCTACTTATCTCCCATGGGTGAATGTTTGGCCCAATGCTGGTGGTTCCAGGAAGCGCAAGGGAGGAGATGCTCCAGAGGTAAAAAATATTTGCCTTAGCTTTCTGAGTATGTGTCCCATACTTGCCCCTATTTTTTGACTCTGGGATCTTCTCCTTGCAGCCTTCTAAGCAGATTGGGAAAAAGGTTGTTGTCTCCTCTGAGAAGGGAAGAACTGTGTCCTCCAGGCCTCCTTCCGCTGCTCGGAGATTGGTGGTAGACTATGGAGATGATGGCCCAGACTCTGTGGACGTGCCTTTCCATGAAACCTTCCAATCCCAACAGGATGATGATATGGTCGTTGTCCAACCAACCCAACCCTCCAAGGGTAAGTCTTCTCAAGTCGCAGACTTGAGTGCTCAGACTTCCCAGGATGATGCTGTGCTAGTTCAGCATAAGGATGGGTCTTCTAAGAAAGAAAGTACTTTGGTGATTCCCCCTGGCAGTTCTCTGGTTGTTTCTGGGACTGCCTCCACTGTTGTAGCCACTCTTCTTGCTCCAGACTTTCAGAACAAAAGTGTTGAGGAGCAAGCTAAGGCTGTTGCCCTAGAGAACCTTCCCTTGCTGGTAAGTGAAATTCATCCCTCTTTTTCTTTCTTAGGTTTTGTTAGATGTTCTCTGATTCTGGGATCCTTTCAGATCCAGAATGCAGTTGCAGCTTTTTCAGCTAGCTCTGGGGTATCCGTCCGAGCTTTGGACGGTCAACTAAAAGATTCTCAGAAGAAGGTTTCCGAGCTTCAGAGAAGTCTGAACCTTCAGAAAGGTAACTTTTCTTAACATCTTTTAGTTAGTTTTGTATGCTTTTTCTGGGACCTAAAATAGTCCTTTTCCCTTAGTCGAATTCGATCAAGCTAAGGTCCAATGGGAGAGGGATCGTAGTGACTACCGGAATGAACTCACTCTTAGGGATAGTCGGATCCTTTCCTTGGAGACTGATTTGGGTAAGATGGCGAATACGCACGAGGATAAGATCCAAAGTATGTTTGCCAATCTCTCAGAGGAGCACTCTAAGACTGTAGAAGGTCTTCATAGACAGCTTAGAGAATCTCAGTCCCAGATTAATACTTTAGAGTCTATGAAACGAGGTCTGAAAGACCAAGTTAGGACTTTTATGCGGTGGCAAGAGTATCATCAACCTATGCTCAATCAGATTGAGGATTATAAGGAAGCCTCTGAGCATGCGGCTGATGAGTTACAGGCTTCACAAGAGCTTGTTAGAAGGTTGCGTGATGCCATGGCAAAGCATGCTGATGCTTGCCCCATGGATAATCATGCCTTGACTCTTCTAGAAAAGCAGTATAGTGAGCTTGATTCTGCCAGGTTGGATACTGAGCAGACTCTGAGGGCCATCATCTCTGATTCGGAAGGTAGATCAGAATAGGCCTCAGATTTCTTCAACTGTCTTAGTGTTTTTCCTGTTGTCTCATGTTTGCTTTGCTCCTTTTTCAGGAAAAGCTAGAGAACTTGAGGAGTTAAGGTTGGAGTTTGAAACTCTCAAGGCCGAGAAAAAGACTCTGGAGGCCAGGGTTGTAGGATTTGAAGAGGAGTTGAAAGAGCAGGAGGAACCGTGGATCTCGATCCATTTCGTCCTCTTTTTAATGAATCTCGTTTTGGACCATATTTGTGAAAAATATTCTAAGGAAGCTTCTGATGTAGCTAAGTCCTTGAATAAGCAATGAAAGACCAAGTATGACGCTCTTCTCCTCTCCATTCAGGCTCAGAAGACTCCTGAGGCCTCTCCTAAATTCATGGCTGCTTTGCAAGAGACTGTGGCTCCTTGCAGAGATTCTGAGGCGACTACTTCCAGAGGTGCCCCAATCTCTGAGACTGAAGAACCTGAGGGTGTACCAACCTCTGAAGTCGAGGAGGATTTGGAGCTCGGAGAGCAGGATGTTGGTGAACAGCCAGAAGTTGAGGAGCCAGAGAATGAGCGCCCTCAGAATCAAGATGCTGATACTGAAGAGCGAGGGCCATCTCCCTCCAATCTTGCTGAAGATTGACTATCTTTCTCCTTCCTTTGTCTTGAACTGACTTTGCTTTTGGTAGTTTGTATGTTGGTTGTACTTGGTTAACAACAAATACTTTTGATTTTTTGTCTGGGCGCTCCCAAGCTTGGGTGGCAAAACACTTTGGACCCTTATTGCTGTGAATGTATGGGTATTTGTTTTGTCACTTTCGTGCCCTTAGAGTTAGACAATATTTTTGCCTTAGACCGTGTTGTCTTAGGTTGTGTGCTTTTCAGCACTCTATCCCTTAGAGGCTCAACAACTTTGTAAAGTCTTACCAAAAAAGATTTCCTTACATTATGAAGGAGATTCCATGTACGTTGAAAGACTCAGTGGCCACTAAGTTCAGACAAGGACCATACTGTACTACCTCGATCATGATGACGAAATTTTCTCTAAGGTGAATTTTGAGGGTTCATTCATTCTGGGATGTTTCGTGAGGGGAGCCATCCCTCAGCCTGCATCTCCAAAGTGGCATCCTAAAGTGCTATTAGGGCATCCGAGTCATATGGATAAGAGATCTGTCCATAGACTAAGGCAATGGGCAACATTGGGGGAGTGCGCACCTCCCTCGTACCTGAAATACCCTTTCGGGGTCTTTGCCCCTGCATGTGCAGAGACGAATGCCTATTCGTTAGATCTGGGCGTGGGTTGTATGGCTAGTACTTCGAAAATTCAAGGTATGAGACATTCTTGTAATTTTCTGAGGGTTTCGAAAATATAAAAGGAAAGAGACTCTTCTATTTTTCTGAGGGTCAAAATATAGAAGGAAAGAGACTCTTCTAAAATTCTGAGAGTTTCGAAAACATAGAAGGAAAGAGACTCTTCTATTTTTCTGAGGGTCAAGATATAGAAGGAAAGAGACTCTTCTATTCTTCTGAGGGTCAGAGTGTAGAAGGAAAGAGAATCTTCTAAACTTCTGAGAGCTTCGAAAATATAAGAGGAAAGAGACTCTTTTAATTTTCTGAGAACATAGACATAATAATAACAAAAGATTTTATTAATATTCCAGAGGTTATACATGATCATACTCAAAAGTACTTAACACTATTTCGTACATAGTATTACAAAGCTCTGAGAGACATTTCCCTGTACGGGCTTTGAGACTTCTTGAAGGATTCAGGGGTAATAGGGCTTGAGATATCTAGCATTCCATGGCCTCTGGAGCTCGATTCCATTCTGCTTTAATAGTCTGTACGCCCCGTCTCCCGCTTTTTCAGTGATTTTCATGGGTCCTTCCCAGGTAGGGGCGAACTTTCCCTTCTTTCTTTGGTAAAGAGGGATTTCTCTCAGGACCTGATCTCCCACGCTGAATTCTCGCAGGCCAACTCTTTTGTTGTATTCTCTGGCGAGTCTTCGGTGGTAATTCTCTATCTTCTGGAGGGCCACCTCTCGTGTCTCCTCTAGATCGTCTAGTCGTGCCAGCATCAAATCTGATGTTAGGTCATTCTCCCATGCCTCAGTTTTGGTTGTAGGTATCATAACTTCGGTTGGTATGATAGCTTCTGCCCCAAAGGTGAGATAGAATGGGGATTCTCCTGTGGCTCTTCTTTTGGTCGTTCTGTAGGCCCAGAGAACGTTGTGTAACTGTTCGCACCACCTTTTCCCATGTCCATCCAGAGTCTTTTTCAGAATATCCGCGATAGTCTTATTTGTGGCCTCAGCTTGGCCGTTACTCTCTGGATATATGGGGGTAGACTTGTTTCCTTTGATGCCAAAGTTGTTACATAACCTGTTGATCTCTTTTCCTCTGAACTGAGCACCGTTGTCCGTGGTTATGGCAGCAGGTATCCCAAACTGACAGATGATCTGCTCAAATATGAATTTGAATACATCTTTGTCACGTATGTTGGCCAGAGCCTTCGCCTCAACCCACTTGGTGAAGTAATCAGTTGCGACAATCAGGAATCGTCTTTTCTTTGTTCCAGTTTCCAGAGGTCCTACTATGTCTATCCCCCACTTGGCAAAAGGCCAGGGGCTAGTGACAGAATGTAGTTCCGTAGCTGGTGCATGGATTCTCTTGCCATATCTTTGACAAGCTTCACATCTTCTGGACATTTCTTTGGCGTCCACATGCATGCGTGGCCAGAAGTACCCATATGTTTTAGCTTTGATTGCTAGAGACGTCCCTCCAGAGTGGTTGCCGGCATCTCCATAATGGATAGCCTTCAGAATTTCAATTCCTTGTTCCTTGGAGAGACATCTGAGCAGCGGTCCCAGAGGAGATTGCCTGTATAGGACTCCACCTCGTAGCCTGTAGTTCTTAGACTGTGCGGCTAATTTGGGGTTGTACCCTGGTTCTCCTGGGAGTATTTTCTTTTCTAAGTATTGGTGAATAGGTATTCTCCAATCTTTTTCTGGGGGTCCATCGTCAGAGGACTGTTCTTCTCCCATCTCAGTAGTGGCTACCTCCATTTCTGGCTCTGGGGCATCTGGCTCTTTCAGAGGTACTGAGGGTAACAGAACCCTGTCCACTCTGATGCTAGCAATCTTAGGGCCATTCAACATTGATGCAATGTAGGCCAGAGCATCCGCATGTCGATTGTTGTTTCTAGAGATATGTCTGAGCACGAGTCCAGGTATCTTGTTTATGTATTCCTGAGCTTTCTTGTGGTAGGCTTGTAGGCATGGGTCCAGAGTTTGATATCTGCCCTCTATCTGCCTTACCACTAGCTGCGAATCACTTGTTAGCCTTACATCTCTGAGCTCCATCTCACAAATCAATCCCAGACCGTGTATGACTGCCTCATACTCTGTTATGTTATTTGTGGTGGGAAACTCGAGTCTCAGACTGTGTACAATTCTTCTTCCAGTAGGAGTTGTGAATACCATTCCAATGCCTGCCCCATCAGCGTTCTTGGACCCGTCTACAAAGACTTCCCATCTGGTAGGATTTTCCGCCCTTAGAAGTTCTGGGGGGTCTTCCAGTTCATCCTCAAAACCAGGTATGTCTTCGAGTTCTTCCTCTTCTGTTAGAGGAAAGTCTGCTAAGAAGTCAGCAACAGCTTGGGCTTTGATGGCAGTCTGAGGTTGGTACTGTACCTCAAACTGTTTGATCTGAGCTCCCCATTTTGAGATCCTACCAGCCCTTTCAGAATTTCTGAGTACTGAATCGATAGGCAGTTTGGTGATCACAGTTATAGGGTGAGCGTGAAAGTATGTTCTCAATCTCTGAGAAGCAAATACCAACGCCAGAATTACCTGCTCAATCTTAGAGTAATTCTTTTCGGCAGGCCCCAGAGTTCTACTGATGAAGTAGATAGGCCTTTCCTCACCTTCTGCTATGCGTAAGAGTACTGCACTGATAGAGTAGGAGGTGGCTGCTAGATAAACATATAATGTTTCATCCGGTTCAGGCTTTTGTAGTATAGGCATTGTTGCCAAATACTTTTTGACGTTATAGAACGCCTCCTCACATTCCTTGCTCCAGACCATCCTCTGGCCTTTCCTCAGAATGTTGAAAAAATGCTTGAGTTTGTCGGAGGATCTTGCAATGAATCTTCCCAATGCAGCCAATCTTCCATTCAGTCTCTGGACGTCTTTCCGAGTTACTGGTGAGGGCATTTCTGTGATAGCTCTGACTTTCTCAGGAACTACCTGTATACCGTCCTTCGTGACCATGTAACCTAGGAACTTCCCAGAGGTGACCCCAAATGCACATTTGAGCGGGTTGATTTTCATGCGAAATTTCCTCATTTGAGCGAAAATCTCTTCCAGATCTCTGACGTGATGTCTGGACTGTTTGCTTTTGACAAGCATATCGTCCACATATACCTCCAGAGTTTTGTGAATCCAATGTAAGAACATTTTGGACATTAATCTCTGATAGGTTGCCCCTGCATTTTTGAGTCCGAATGGCATCTTTGTGTAACAGTACAGCCCATTGGGAGTGAAAAATGCAGTATGCTCCTCATCTTCTTGCGCCAGAGGGATTTGGTTATAGCCAGAATAACCATCCATGAATGATAACAGCTCATTCCCAGAGGTAGCATCAACTAGTTGATCTATGCTCGGGAGTGGGAAGCTGTCCTTGGGGCATGCCTTATTTAGATCACTAAAGTCGATGCATATTCGTACCCCAGCGTTGTTTTTCTTCGGAACAAGTACCATGTTGGAGATCCATAGTGGGTACTGCACCTCCCGAATGATTCCAGCCTTTTTCATCTTCTGAAGCTCCTTCTGGACTGCTTCCTGATATACTGGGGCTATCTTTCGGATTTTTTGTCTCACAGGTTTGACACCTGGATGGATTCGGAGATGATGATGGCTTATGTCTGTGGGAATTCCCAGATGTTTGAGGCACAATTCGGGGTCGATTCCCGGCATGTCCTCCATCTTCCATGCAAATACGTCGACATATCTCATCAAAATCCCTACGAGTTCTTTTTCAAGGTCAGGATCTAGGAGCGTCCCAATTTTAACCATTTTTGGTGTGTCTGGGCTTCCTATATTCACTTCCTTTGTCGGCTCAGACGTGTAGAATACAGGCTTCTGGGGGCCTAATTCAGTCTGAGCCTTTGATTTCTATAACTTTCCAGAGGCATCAGCCATCTGGGTATCCTCAGAGACCTGGTGGACAGTCTTTTCTTTGAGTTTCTGGACCATTGATTCTAGGCAAGCTAGTCTAATGGACTCTTCCTCTTCTCTGTCCCCTCGTCCCTTGTTTTTGTTGATTGCTTGACGCATTATCCTTGCAGAGGTGGAACATTCGATGAATTCATCAATTTCCTTCTGGCATTCCTGCTCCAGAATCCTCTTCTTGGAATTTCTGGGAGTGTTAACCTTTTCCACACAATTTCTCACGTCTACTTCTGAGCAGTATCTAGCTTCTCTGGGATCTCCCAAGATCTCAGCTATTCCCTCTGGGGTGGGGAATCGTAGTCGTTGATGGTAAGTGGAAGCAACTCCCTTAATACCATGAATCCACCATCTGCCCATGATGGCAGAGTAGGGTGAAACAACATCAACTACACAGAAAGTCGTAGAGGTGATGATTTTTCCAGCGTGTACTTCTAGAGTTATTTCTCCTTTGGGCTTAGTGGAAGATCCATTGAATCCATATACCATGTAGGTTGAGGGGATTAGGCATTCATCCTTTAGACCCATCTTCACGAATGTGCTGTAGAACAAGATTTCCACGGAGCTTCCTTCATCCACCAGAATCTTTGGGATGCCCCACTGCCCAATCATCATGGTAACTACCAGAGGATCGTTGTGAGTCTTCCCATTCTGGGGCACCTCAGAAGCTGAGAATGAAATTGGTCTTTTCATCCATTCCTCCATGGGGAGTTCTAGAGCCATGCTGAATATTTCTTCCCCATTTGCATTTCTCTTATGGATTCTCTCCAGAGAGTGTTGCCCCAGAGATGATTCTGAGGGCAATTCTACAGAATGGGTGATAGTGTTGCAGTTGAGATGTTGTGCCTCTCTGGGCATCTCAACTCTGAATATCTTCTCTACTGCCTTCTGGGCGCTCCCAGAATCTTTGGCAATATACTTTTTGAGTTCTCCACTACTTACTAACTTCTCCAGCTCTCTCCTTAGGTGCCTGCACTTGTCGAGAGAGTGGCCGTTCCATCCATGCACTTCACAGTAATCCTTACTGTTCTTGCAATAGTCAGGTTGGATGCCCTTTCCAATAGGATCCTCAAAGGGAAGCTTGCCCTTGATTTCCTTGTAAATGGTGGACCTTGGAACGTTGAATCTAGTGTAAGTGGCGTCGTCAAAATCCCGCTTTTTGTTGTCCTTAGCTGATCTTTTGCCTCTGAATTCTCTGGACTTGTTTCTCTTGATCTGAGAAGTGGGGACCGCAGCAGAAGGTTGGGAATGAGTGACCTGGGGCTGTGGTTCTACCACGTTTGCTCCTCTACTCATGTTCCCAGAGAGCAGCTTGTCGTAAGTGCCATCCTGCGTCTCTTCTAGTGCTATGAACTCCTCCTGGATTCTTCTGAGGTCTCCAAGATTATCTGGAGTCTCGTTCCATAGCTTGACGAAGAGAGGGTCAGTCTTATTTAGAGAATTCTTGAAACCAAGGATAGCATAGGCTGCTGGGACCTTCCCTATCTCAGCGCATAGTTTCCTCCACCGGTCAACTAGACTTCTGAGGGATTCTCCCCTTCCTCTTTTGAGGACAAATAGTCGCTCAATCCCGGGTTTGACCTTGCTGTTATGCATGTAATTCTCTAGAAAGACCTCTTCAAGATGTTCGTACGACTTGATCTTTCCCTTTTCTAGGGAGTTGAACCAAGTTAACGCTTCCTCTTTGAGGCTCCCTGGAAAGAATTTACACATAACCCCTTGTCGATCTTGCCATGGCATTAGAGCCATTTCATAATCCTTTATGTGTTGGATAGCATCACCCGTGCCATCAAACTTGTTCTGGAAGTTCAATGTACACCGTTTGGGTATAGGGAGAGCACTGATTTCTGAGGTGAAGGGTGAGCGCTTAGCATCTTCCATTACCTCTGCCAATCGTTTGCCCTCCTTTCTGATAAGTTCTGGTTTGCCCTCAATACTTGCTGCTATGGCTTTCCTGAGATTAACCTCTTCTACCAGCTCCCGAATTTTCTTTTCTCGGGCAGCCAGGATGTCTGTCAGAGATGGCTCATCATACACTACGCCACAGGCCCGGATTTGTGACGTTTTATTTTTCGCATCTGCAACGTTTTTTGACGTTGCACACGTGGCAACGTCAAATAACGTTGCGCAATTTTTTTTAACGTTGCTGTAAATAATTTTTTTTTTATTTTTATTAGGCAACGGTGTGGCAACGTGGACTAGCATTGCGCATGAAGGGCTAATATTGTCTTTTTACCGGAAATTATATTTTCCGGATTTATATTTCATTTTACCTTATCTTCTTCCTTTGCGTTTTTCTCTCTATTTTCTATTTCTCTCTCGACCCTCTTTCCTTATTTTCTTCCTGAAATCACTTACCAGAATTTCTCAATTGATTTTCAGAAATCTCTTCTTGAGATTTCATCTTGAGAGTTCAGTCGAGATTAGTTCCTATCCTAGTTTGTCTTCTTAGAAACTTACGCAAAACAGATCTAGGTTTTCTTTTCTTCTTCACTGTTCTTTTTTCTCCCTGAAGCAAACCTCTCCATTATCATCTTCTCTCGTCTCTAATTTGTTTCTCAGTCCCTTATAGTAATGATTTGTTTTGTTTATTTTGTTATCGGAGGTGGAGGAGCTGGAGATTTAGGGTTCTTCGTTCTAGCTAGGGTTTTCCTTTTTCTTTTTTCTCCCTGAAGCAAAAGACTCAACTTCTTTCTCTCTGTCTTCCACATCATCAACAACCCTAGCTAGGGTTTTCCTTTTTCATCTTCAGGGGTCTTCTTCATCTGTCTATATCTGGTAAGAAAACCTTAAAGTTTCAATTTTTATACTTTACAGAGCTTGTTTTGTTCAATTTGATGGTGTTCTCGAGTGTTTTTTGTTTGATTGTATCTTCTGCGTTTGTTTGTTTTGATGTTTTAGTGTCTGGGTTGTTGTTATTTTGACTTAATTCTGTGTTTGCTGTAAGAAATTGATGATTTTAGGGGAAAATTATGAGTATGACTGCCATGAGACATGAGAATTATGTGTTTGTTGTGTGAAATTTCTGCTCTTTAATTGATTGTTTCAGTGAGTTTAATGGTAGAATGTAGGTTTAGTTGGAGAAATTTGAAAAAAAAAAACCTTTTTTTTTTCAGGAGAATGTGTAAAGTGTTATTGTTGGTTAAAAAGAGAGATTTTATATTTGTTCGATTAGTATGGCGACTGAGAGTCCCATGAGAATGGTGGAAAACACGAATGGGCCGACGTCTAAGGAGGCATCGTCGTCGCGTAATATGGCTGCTGAGGAGTTAGGAATCAGAAACAATTGTAGGATTTTGGGGGTACTTAGATGTTGATTGATTAAAGGATTTTGATTTGTGACTAATTTGATTTGTCTTTGGTTTGTGACTAATTTGATTTGTCTTTGGGAGTATGCGAAGAGCATGACAGGGAAACCATATGGATATCATAACATGATCTTTAGCTGGATAGACACTGTCGATGGGAATTTTCCACCACCACTGATGCACATCTTGTATTCTTTTGTTTCCTGTATCAGTTTAAGCATCTCTTTTTCATGTATTGTAGTCTGGTTACTCTTGTAATTATCCTTTTCTGTTCTTCGTGTTCCAACATGTGGATTTGATGCTGGTTGCTTCTGTAATGACTATGTGGAATCACCTAAAGCCAGCGTATGCTGACAACTTGTGGAATGAAGCTTTGAATCTACGACTTAGGACCTAGGTATTAAAATTTGATATACTGATCTTCCCTTCTGTAATT